>CAMZMU010000119.1:28875215-28993913 GCA_947311845.1 Poa pratensis
ACTTCACCGCGGACGCGCCGTCGATCCCTGGTTCACGGCCGCCCACTGCGTCCACGTCGTCAGAGCCCAAGCTTGTAAAAAATAAACAAAATGACGTACATACGGTTAATATTCACGCTCCAATAAGTTTGTAAAAAAATTAACAAAATAATATACATACGACCAATATTCACGCTCTCGTAGCAACGCAAGGGCATTTTACTAGTTTGTTGTAAATGTTTATGTTTTTTTTCTATATAGCTGGCCAAACTTCACAATATTTAACTTTGACTAAACCCAGAACACAAACTAATTTAAACGGAGGAAGTACTAAAACAGGAGGCATTTGACACCCTTTCTCCAAGAAAAAGGAGCGTGCTGAAAAACCCTAAGTACACCTGCCTAGTTTAGGGTACGGGACAGATAGGGTCAAACCTGCCTAGTTTATCGCCACGATGCACGACGAGATTTACGTTAACAGCATTGAATTAGTCATTAAGATCGATCAATTATCAATATCCAAATAAAACCCACCGTTTCCCATATTTCCCATCAATTCAGGATCCGATCCGAAAAAATCGGGCCAGCTAGCGAAGCAAATTCGAGTCCCCCGAATCGGCACGATCTCCTGTTTCCAAACCGCCCGTTCGCATGCAGTCTCTGGTGAGCTACAAAGACGGCACGTCCGCGCGATGGGCTACGTGCGGATTCCGCGCGCGATGGGCTTCCACCCGCAGCAACCGGATCGCCGTCGCTCGCCTGCCGATCGATGGATCGATCTGGCTATATCGGCACAGCACGGAGGCGTTGGGGCTTCCCCCGATCTCTCGGAGTGCTACGACAGATACATGGGAGGATCGACGAGGCGGCAGCTGCTCCTCGTCCTTCCGCAGCAGGGAGAAGGCGCGTCGGGCTCGGGCGGCTGCTATAAGTACCGATCGAGGGCTCTCCTAAGCGCCGCCCAGACGAGACGAAGGAGCTCCCGGACGACGGACGCCCCTCTCCATCGGCTCC
The DNA here is from genome assembly GCA_947311845.1 of Poa pratensis. Taxonomy (NCBI): domain Eukaryota; kingdom Viridiplantae; phylum Streptophyta; class Magnoliopsida; order Poales; family Poaceae; genus Poa; species Poa pratensis. Next base: position 28,876,209 of record CAMZMU010000119.1, read on the forward strand.
TCTCGACGAACTCTGCACGCCACGCCGTCGTCGATCAGGTCAGCTCGATCGATTCCATGCATGTCTCTTCCGCCGTGGATGATTCCGTCGTCGATCGGTTCTCTGTTTCGATCGCCTGCGTCCTGCGTGCATTGCCCGGCCGCGGGATCGAGGCGGTTGCGCTACCTACGCGTTTAGGGTTCTTAGCTAGGTTTCGCCCACGATCGAGTTGAATTTTCGTTTTCGTAAACGATTTCTCCATTGTTTCGAACTGAATCTTTCCTTGTGCGTAGATTTGTTTCCATTTTTTCGAAGAAGATTTCCGATCGATCCAGTTTTCTTGCTGAACACGACGATCTAGGTCGAGGTTCGATTTGTTCTAGGCTTTTACGGATTTGAGGCCAGTAAAACTTACGTTATTGATAAATCCGAACTTTCTGTTGTATAGGAACTATAATTCGGAGTTTCGTTCGGCAAGATCATTGTCGACGAGATGGCCAGCTACAACGACGACAATGAAACCAACGTAAGATCTCTCTTGCCATTGAAACGTTTCGTTTGCTCCTTATAATTCTATTGCCAAGTAAATTTCCAGCATGATTATTTGTAAGAAAAAACGAATTCCCAGCAAGATCGCATCACAAGATCTCAACGATGCGGTTAATTGTTCACGGATAATATGCACAATTAGCAATTTAATTACCAGATTCCCGTGTTAATTTGATGATCTAGTGTGTTGATTGGAAACAAACGTGTGCATCCAGCTAGTGGACGATGAATACGATGAAGACCTTGAAGATTTCATCGTCGGAAGCGATGACGGTGATAATGTGGCGGGGAGGACGAGGAGGAGCTGCCGGAGGCGGAGGATGATGAAGTGGAGTGGGATGAGGAGGTGGTGGTCGAGGAGGAAGAAGAGCCTCCGGCTGGCCTGCAGGAGATCCTTTCCATAAGGGAGCAATTGAAGGCCAAACTTAGGAAACAACATCAGTCCAACAGCGCCGGCGCCGGGAAGACTACCACCTCGCCATATGTGCAAGCGCCTGCCAGGTCCACGTGAGTGTTCTATGTGATCTCCTGCTACTGTAGTTTTTGCTTAGTTTTCTTTGATTACAGCATTCCCTTGCAGCTGCCAACGTGTTAGTAATTTTCTGTAGATTTGGCACCTTCTTCGGGCCATCCACGCCTGCACTTGCTCCTCGACTCATCGAAGCAGGTAGCTCATCAATAATGAGGGAAATTCAGAACGTACCGTCCAGGGTATGGACTGCTGAACTTTATCTTCAAGAATCTCACTTTTGAACTGTCCACCTAATTTTTAAACAAACTTGATAATGTGTGCAGAGAGATGGTGCTGTTCCATCGGCTTCGAAAGCTCAGCCAAATGCAAGCGCCCATGAGCAGAAACCGAAGATCGTAACTCAGGTTTGATGAATGGACATCACCAGATTTGTAGGCTGTTTTGCGCACTTGAGATCATGTGATTCAGACATATTTTGTGCTTTTGCAGGTGAAACGAAAGGTCGACATGCTTCGAGAGAACAGGGACTACTCGAACCTCTTCTCGGACGATGCTGATACTCCTCCCCCGGCAAAGGACACACCTGAAAATAAGCCTGCCGTGTCCCCAAAATCTGGTGCGTACTAGTTAAGCTCCTCAATTTTTGTCAACGGCCAATTTCTTTTTCAAAACGATTTATACTCTTATCACTACATGTAGACGTCAAAGTTAGTGGGACGAAGCCAATGCAAGGTGCTGCGAAACACAGCAAGGGGCCCGCAGGCCAACCTGCTAGAGCATCAAAGGACCATGGATTTGTTAAGGGCTGTGTGCAGAGCAAGGTGTGTTCTCAGATGAAGAAGCCACTGCCGCTGCCAAACGGGCGGAAGACGAATCCTTCAGTTGGCAACGGCAACGCACCCGGATCGTCCAACGACGTCAAGAAATCTCCAAGGCTACAGCCATCCTCCAATGGCCAAAACCTGCAGCGCTCGATGCAGAGCAAGAGGCCACAGGCGTCACCTGCCGTCCAAAAACAACAACAGCAGCTGAAGCAGTCGCCGCAGATCCAGAGGCAGCCGAACCACGCCCTACAATCGTCGCAAGTTCGAAAGGTAAATTCGTCCGTGCCAAGGCAGCAGCAGTCTGCACTGAAGGGATCTGCTATGTCACAGGACCGAAGAATATTAGGACAGAAACAGCTGGCTCCTTCCTCAAGATCAAAGGTGACATTTCTTGATTTACCCCTTGTGCTTTTGCCCTTAGCAAATTCTGTTCTACTCTTACTGCTATGATAATCCTGTCAAGACTACAGAAGTATTGCCAACCGTTCAAGAATGTTTATCTGAATCTGGTTCTGCGTGTTTGCAGGCGTCTACAACAAGTGCAGTTCACAACCACCCTAAGAAAGCGGGAGGAGTGAAAAGGAAAATCAGTGAAGAGGATAGAGTTCGTCAGATGGTCAGAGAGATTTGCAAGTAAGCGGCTGTTTCTTAATATTATCCAGTTATAAATCTCCCAAAACCGGCGTAGTTATTCTACTTTATTTCCTAAGACTTGTATTCTGTTGCCCAGTAGAAATAAAGCGGAGTATTTTGTCCTGCTTTTCACCGATTGATGTTGATTGTTTGCCGTCGTGTGCAGCTACAATCCAGAGAAGTACGCTGGCAGGGATGGAGATGATAGGAATATGGAAGCAGGTTATGCCAGCATACAAATGGAAGAGAGAAGAAGGTACTTTCTGATTATCTATCATGCAACCTTCGTTGCCATCAGTAGATGCTTGTCTTATTTATTGTTAACGACTTTTTGCTTTGGACACAGTGCAAAGCTTGCAAGAAAAGAGGATGACGAGCAATTACAAATGATTCAGGAAGAGGAGAGGCGTGAACGGGCGAACAAGAAGAAAAAGCCACGGGCGCAATCCTAAAGTTTCCAGGGCCTAGTAGAACCTTCACATCGTATTGCTTGGATACGCTGACGGGTTCCCGCAGTCATAAATTGTGCACTTTTATTGCTTAATTTCTAGGGCATGAATTTGATGATTTGTCACATCTCATGAGTATGGGACGACTCTCACATTTTAATGATCAAGTTAACTCCTTGACATCTCAGACCTTCAAGTTAGTTTGGTGATTCCATTACAAAATAGCAAATGCTTTCGATGTCATGTTTCACTGGAAGGATGAAACGGCCGCTTGTTGAACCAATCTCTCTCTCTCTCTCTCTCTCTCTCTCTCTCTCTCTCTCTCTCTCTCTCATGAGACACCATACATGAGGTCCACATGTCATAACTCAACAGCGACGCATCACAAAACATTGGTTGGCGAATGCCGCGAACTCTCCCTTGCGGTGATACGGGTATCCGCTCAGCAGCATTACCACACTAGGTGACTAGATAAGACTGCCACTGAAGGTGCAAGGGCTGTAGTTGCGCCTAGGTCGATCCAAGCAAATGATAATATGCAACGTTGAGATGTATTGTCGTTTGCAGGGTCCCTTGCCCTTAGATAATCGCAACCAAGTTCAGGTCCTAGGTGCCATGAACAAAATTTAATCGTGCAACCACCCAGCCTTTTTGTCTGGCGTTTATGCTACAAATATGGTGAAAGGAACTACATTTGATCATCATCCGGGTGAACAATTGGATGGCAAGCAAGAAGAAAGTGCATGGATCAGGAACCAAAGGTGGCGGCACTAGTATGTCTTATTACCATTTCAATGAATAAAATGTCAATTTTGAGATTGCCAAAACGACAAATGTTGCCTCCAACAATGACATGAGGTACTGAATCTACTGATGCACTATGGGGGAAAATGCCCCAATTAAAATGGAGGCAAAGCCGGGGGAAAGCGGACATGCATCCACTGCTTCTCATAAGCTGATACATGTGCCCAGCCCATCTCCTCAATCAGCTGGATCTTCAGATCGTAAAGTTTTTTCTTTGGTTGCTCAGAGTCCTCTTGAATCATGCCATTTAGAACCTAACCCATCACAAATAAAGATAGTTAATATGAGCATGGACTGAATTCCAGTAAAGCAAAAAAACAGTGGGGTTCTTTACGGACGAATAAAATAGAAGAATTCTGCCAAAATCTAACCACAAAAGAAAAATCATAATGGATTTCAAAAATGCTGAATAGTCTAGTTTTGTTGGTTTTGATTCTTCATCTTGTTTTGATTGTGTTCTTTCAAGTGTCGAATACTCTGGCTTCAGCCTTGTCGCTTCCCAAATAGACCATGGAAATGCAAACTGATTTATATAATAGCAATATGTCCCTCCCGTAGATAGTGTAAAGATTGGTTTCACCCACCACTTAACTGAATTTGATAAATATGATGGACGTGGCAACTGGTAATGGGATTTTTACCAGAAATAAGTAGGGGGTGAAAACAATCTGTTAAATGAATGGTAAAGGTATTTACAACGTATTTGGATCTCCAAGTCCCAGGCCTTAACCTTATGTGAGGTGGCATTCACATCGGAATACAGTTTAACCATAGCGTAGTAGTTACAATGGAGCTTGATAAAAATTCTGATCAAACTATGAATTAACATGATTTATCAGTGAGTATGAGAACAAAATGGGTTCCGAGAGGAACACTTCATTGAGTGGTGAGAAGTAATAATTAATATTCTGTATGTTTTCCTAGCAAAGACCTCTAGGACATAGCAATTAGCACTTGTTTTCCTAGCAAAGCTAATGAACATAGGTTGAGGAGTAAAAATTACATGTGTGAACTAGATTCACTAGACGAGATATTCTGTGATGCTTATTTACTCAATAACCCTCAAGCACTCAGTCATTGAGCTATTAAAAAAGTAAACCCTCTATTTTAATTGAAATTTTTATAATTTCAACTGAACATGCTAATGGGCGCTTGCCGCTGGGTAAGGAGGATATACCTTCAATGCCGAGCCAAATCTCCCGCAGCGCTTCTCGCGTAAGACGGTCAAATTGCCGTATTTTGTAGATTTGGCATCGACCCATTTAATTAATTCTTTGTAGTTCTCCTCAAAAACATCTTTAGCAGATGCCTCAGTTGAATCGCCAGGCTGAAAGAAAGATTTTTCCATAAATAATATAGTAAAAATGCAGACAAATCATAAACACATGTTCTAGACTACGAGACTGCCAGTTTATGATATACAAGGCTAAGACCAAGATTATCATGGCACCCAAGAGAGGCGTCTTACCATGAAAAAAAATGCTAAAAGGCAATAAAAGTTAAAAAGAAAAAGAAGGATGAAGGTAAAAGGGAAAGGAGTAGGTTGTTAGATATGTAATATAGCTGTTTTAGGTATCCATATACAGCACCTTTACCTGTACTGTATATTGTCCTATCACCCCATAGCATACACGGGTCTGTATTCCTAACATGGCATTACAGAAAGGTTTCTAGGTTTCAGATTTCCCTCGGCTTGGTTTCCAATCAATTTCCTCTACTCTCTGTTTTTCTGTACACCGCCGCGAAATGTGCACAGCCACTAGGCCATCTGCTGGCTCGGCTTCATCTCTGCTGCCCGGTACTTCCAGCATGCCACCTCCACCAATTGCTGCTGCTCACAGATGCACTCTTAAGCCACTGCCGGCGGTTCCACCAGTGTACGGGTTTTTACCCAGCAATAAATTTGCCGGGTAGTATGAGCCAAGAACCGATGGGCTAACACACGCTGAGACACGGCAATATATACATGTTCGGGCACCCGGGTGAACACGGGTAACAACCCTACTCCTCTTTGTGCTGGTGTTTGATTGATCTGTGAACGGTGTAGTTTCTGTGTATGACAATGTGTTGTGAATGTGTCCAGTACAGGGGTGCTCCTTCCGCCTTATATGGGAGTTCGCAGTCCCTGTTAAGTGTGTGGTAATGACCGGGTTCAGTTACGTGGGATCGCGTTACAACGCCATGGCCACAATCTAGCCGTTTGGAGTGCCATGACCCGGTCCGGTCTTGGGGTCCAAGCTTGATTGGTCTTCGTGGAGATGAGCTCCCTTCGGTGGGGTGGCACATTCTGTTTGTTTTGAAGTGCTCGGAGCCTCGGACTGACAAGGCACACTGGGCTGGCTCCATGGACTGTCTCGCCCTCATCTGGTATTGGGCATTCCATATACTCATCAGTCATTAACCACTCCAGTCTAGATGTCCCCCCAATCCGTAACTGTACGCACGTCCCTCCATCTCCCTTTTGCTGGTTTGTTTGTTCTACTTTAACCTGTCTCCATCCCTACATCTCCTCTCTTGCTTCCAACCACCTCTTCCTCACTCCCACGGAGAGCGCTATTGGCAGAGAGGCTGCCAGCAACAATAACCAGCAGTAGAGGTAAATAAAGCAACAATGGCAGAGCTATGGTGACAATGAGCTCTGCCTTTCCCTCTGGATCTGCTTCTCAACTCTCAAGGTGGGGCAACTGGGCATGATGACTCGTCAGATTGCATCCAGCTGGGACATCAAGGTGACCACTAAAAAACACTGGCTAAGATATAAAAATAATGCAGTACATGATTTACACACACAAAGTTACCTTACAGAGTTGATAAACAATTTCAACAAAGAAAGTCAAATATAACCGAAGGTTCTAAAGTAGATTGTCAAACAGCGTATTTTACGGGATTGGTGGGGATAATACTCTAGTGTATTGGGTGAAACCCCAAACTTCACCCAATCCCCTAGGGGATTCAATCCACTAGGTAGGGGTAGTGTATTGTGTATTGAGAAAAATGCACTAGAGTTTGGGGATTTGTGGGGAAATGTGGGGATAATACATGTCCAATACACTAGAAACAAATGATGTTTTGAAAAATGTGGGGATTCAGGGGTTTGACCGGGATAATCCCCATCAATCCCCTAAAATACACTAGTACCAAACAAGGCCTAAAAGGGAACTTGACATTCAGGTAAGCGAAAATATGAGATGAGAGAGAAGATAACACACCTTTAGCGACTCAATCTCTGCCAATGCAAGACCTTTTGGTATAGTGCATCTGCTAGCTGATCTCTTGTGTCTTCCATCTTTTTCTTAGTTTTCTATTTAGCATTAAATATTTCAGGAAAGCAACATTCAATATGAACTAGTACACTTTAACTAAGGAGCAAAGATAGTATAATCTTATATACCTGTGATTCTTCGTCCTCAGGATCAGGTTTTAAAGATAGAAGCTTTGCCAGTTCCTCTTGGTCAATACTGTCCACAACCTCGTCAGCTGCAGCAATAATCTTAACACCAAGAAGATCATAGCTAAAGTAAGAAACATATCTCTTATTGGAATATAAATTTTGAAAGTCAAGTAAAAAAGCGAAGGAAGCTGATTTGGGCGTGAATTTGACATGGAACCAAAGTAGTAATATATGTAGTCAACTAAATATTACTGTAGTTCCATGTCAGACACCCCAAAGAATTGATATCCCAAAAAAAAACTGTGCCATCTGAAGCGGCGTTGAAGAGCACTAAATAATTAGTTAACTAAATAAATTAACCTGGGTATTATATCAAGCAGTACACAGTTATCATGTGAAAGATGAAAGACATATGCAGTACAACATAAAACTAAAAGAGCAATCAATACCAGTTACCTCTTTGTGATGGCTAATTTTATCATCAGAGGTTGATTCCTGTACACATTCCAAAATTTTGGAAAGCAAAGGAGTATATTTGGGATACTCTGACTGCAATAAGCGAGGAAAGGTTTGGTAAGTTAATTGACATCAGATAATAAATTACTGTAACCTAATTTAGTTCACAATTTTGATAGCAGAATAGAAGGATGAACATGTTTAGCAAGAAAAAAATCATAAGATACATCAGGTTATTGCATATTCTTAATTGTATTTCTTACTTTCTTAGAATGTACAACAAGTTAGATTTGACCGAGGGACCACAGTGAATATTCAAACAACATATTCTGACAAAAATACAAAAAAGGATAACAAGAGCATGCAAGGAGCTACAAATTCAGACTGACATGATCCATGAATGTGTTAACGAAACAATATACATCTGCGCAGAGTTGAGTCATATCACTCAATAAACTTCATAAATGACAACAAAAGGCAAGACAAAAAGGAATAACAATGCTTGTATATAAGATTCTCTGACGTTTCAAGTAAGAAAAGGGGAAGCTACAAGCTTGATCCATTTAATAGCACAGGTACAATGAAATCCTCACATCTAGTTTTTTCTGATTGTATCTCAAATTATAAGAATAGAAAATGACTAAGAAATGGAAGTCGTCATAGTTACGAACCTGGGATGCGAGTCACACCGATGCGATGCAGTCCAGTCCCAGTATATAGTATGGCATGGGCCAACATGGGCCTTGGGCCTTAACACCCCCCTTCAAACTTAAGGTGGAAGCGGAGGATCTGAAGCATTGAGTTTGATCAAATGAAACTGATGTTGTGCTCTAGTTTGTGCTTTTGTGAAGAAATCTGCCAATTGCAGTTCCGAGGGTACATATTGGAGATCAATTGTTTTCTGATGACAGTGAGACCGAGTAAACGAGACATCAACACCAATGTGCTTTACAAGTTCATGCTTTATAGGGTCATAACAAATCTGTATGTGAGGAACTTCTCAATGAACGCATGCGCTGGACAAGGATCAGCAGTACATTCAGGCACCATGGAGGTCAAAGCACCCATCAGACGATCAAAAGCAGAATAATACTCATCAATAGACATGTCATTCTGCTCAATGACATGAGTTTGCTGCATGAGAGTGTGTAAGAGAGCACCACTATCCTGAACAAAGCGTTCCTTCAAATAAGACCAAATGCTCTTAGCAGTTTTAAACTTGGACAAGCTCATAATCATGGACTGTTTGATGCTATTGACAATGGCAGCCATTACTTTTCCATCATTAATCTGCCATGTTTTAACTTCAGTAGCATTACTACGGTCATTGCTAAGAACTGGAGAAGTTTCAAACAAGTGAGACAATAATCCATGACCCCGCAAGGCAGTTTCAACACAAAAAGCCCACTCCGGATAGTTCTGACCATCAAGAACGATGTTGACAGCAATAGCATTGACCGACATGATGCACAAGTGATACCTTCTGGCAGCAAAGTGTTGAAGAGGGCAGGAGGAAGCTGGAGGACCGGGGCAGCAGCAGCAGCAGCAGCAATCCGGAGGAGGATCGGCGACGGCTGCTTGAGAGGGAGGCCGCGACGGCAGCCGAGATGGTGGCCGCGACGGCGGCTGAGTGTGGCCGCGACGGCGGCCGGGATGGTGGCCGCGACGGCGGCTGGGAGGAGCCGCGACGGCGGCCGGGATGGTGGCCGCGACGGCGGCCGGCGGCCGGGAGGAGCCGCGACGGCGGCCGGCGGCCGGGAGGAGCGCGACGGCGGCTGGGAACCCTAACCTGCTCTGATGCCAAGTTACGAACCTGGGATGCGAGTCACACCGATGCGATGCAGTCCAGTCCCAGTATATAGTATGGCATGGGCCAACATGGGCCTTGGGCCTTAACAGTCATTACCTTAAGAGAAGCTACAAGCTCGGTCCAGGCAGACTTGTGATCCTCATTTTCTTGCTTCAGGCTGGAAAGAAACTTTATCTTGGTGTCTCGAACCTATTCATCCAATTTATTGTGAAGATCATATAACCCCTAGGGATTTAAATTACAATAAGGAAAACTATTTTTATCTCTTCTATAAAAATAGCACTCTTCATGATTTTTACCAAGCAACTAAAGCTCGCTGTAATCTATCGAATGAACAAGATTTACATTGATTTTTTTTTTTTTTTTGCATGGACATACATTGATACTACAGACAAATATCGAATTACTGACAACAAATAAAGTGAGTTGAGAGAATTGTGTTAGAAACTTCAACAACAATCTGAATTCAAGTGAACAACATTAAGTAACTACTGATGTGGCCCACCTCGTCATTTAATCGCTCAGAAACACTTTTCTTTGTTCCAGATGAAACCCCCTTTTCTTTATTATCATCGACCTGCAATATAAATAATCATACCAACACCCTGAATATGTGAGATAAACATACCGCCGAAAACATATGGATGAAAACTGGAAACAGCTAGGGCCATAATTTGATCCTATCCATTTACATCTTAACTGCTTGTCTAGCATTATAAGGAACATAATAACAAATAGAAATGATAATTAAAGGGAGTAGACAATTTAATCGAGTGGTACTGACCTTTGATGGTGGAATGTTACATAAAATACTATAAGACGCTGGAGCATGCTGGTTTTGTTCTTCTTTCTTGTTGAATGAGCTTACCACACCATAGGTTATGGAGCCAACTAAAACAGAACCAGGTGGAGAATTCTGCAAAGCAATTCAACACAGGGATCAAAACAAAATAGCAAAACTTCTAACAAAAGAAAAAATTACAAAAACTGATAGTATATTAGTGATATGATATCCAATCAAAATATCATCAACAGGATATGTACCTTTGGAAGTTTTTCTCTAGATGGTGGACCCACATAGAATGCTTCAGGTTCTCTTCAAAAATTAAAAGACAGTGGTGACGATGTGTTGTTGTAATAAGAAGGCAGTAAGCATTCAAAAGGAGCATACCCGGGAACTAAAATAGAGGACTTAAAGGTAGCATTTCCAACTATAGGACCATCAGGTTCGGAGTAGAAACTTAATTGAATGCAATCCTGCAATCAGATCAAACATTGACATCAATCCTGTATTGCTAATGCTAGATAAATACTCTGAATGTTCAAAATTCATAATAAGCATATATATTTTCACTTGCAACTTGCATAATAATTGGACATATCGAGAGAAAGAGAGACCCATTATCCACCCTGAAAGATCTAACAGTAAGAGGATAATGCTCTACGCCAAATTCAATGTAGAAAAATCTGGCCCTCTATAGGAGTGTGATTCTATGCATGCAAAATAGTGTAAATTGATGATACATTTCTTCTGTGGTCCCCTATGTACAAAACCACGTTAAAATGGCAGGTGTTAATATGCAACCTTAGTGCTAGCACAGGATAATACACAGAAAGACGATTAAGCTAGATATCCACAATAATTTACCTATATGGGCCCAGTTAGTCGCCCAAAAAATAAAAGACAGATAACATGGTTTCTAGTTCTACGTCAAAATATATTTTGTTATGCATGATCAACATGAAAATTCATCATCAGGCCATCACTAAAGCAAGTACAGGCATGAGTCTGATTAGCAACATAATTTAAGTTTAGATGCAATACCTTCTTGTCCAGTTTCTTCTCAATAAATAGAACCAATTGCTCCAGCTTCTCCAAGAATTGCACATTTTCATGCCTACACCCACCATAAGATATATTCATGCAATAGAACATAGATGAAATAGTCAACAGCATCTAACATGAGATAACCACACAAATGCATAATAAAAAAGGTGACATTTTGCCGACAGGTGTAAAGAAATGTACTACTTTTCAGCTCTAATTCATCCTCAGACTGTTTAGCTATCAGAACTATTTTGAAATAATACCATAACAGCAGCACATAATTCACAAACTAAGAAAAGTATCAAACAAATGCAGTCTAGAAGACACAAAACTAATGCTCTCTTTTGTTCATTTACCAAAAGAAAGACATATTATGTATTACAGCAACATTCGGCACTGGTGCCCTAGTCATATTTGTATTCCTGTCAACTTCTAATATTTGGGAAGAATGAACTGAAAACAGTATAGTCAAAAGAACACCAAAGTTTCTAGGGGTGAGACGAAGGTTTGTCTCTAGTTTTCCATTCTCAATGTTTAACCTGTTGCGGCTAGATGATTACAGTTAGTATAACCCTCCCGAAATCGGACTCAGTTTGCGCTCGCTGTGCAGAACCGTGGAATTTAGTTTATTAGGGAGGGCCTTTACTAATTGTAGTAAGATTTTGTTTGTAATACCTACAAAGAAGGTGTTCCAAATTAATTGTTATATCTATAAGAAGTAAGAGTAAGTACTTTTAAGAAGGCAACACAACGCCAACAGAACCTTAACCAAACTAATAATAGCTTATTTAGCTCTGACTCTTGAGTGCTCACTATGCATTAATTACAAAAGAAATATAATAAGTTTCTCTACCTTAAGTTCTTAACTCCATCATCTTCAGAGTAAAGATACATAACAAATCACTAAAGAATTAGTAAGATCATAGAAGGCATCTAAAGTTCTAAACATATATACAACACTACTTAATACTCCCTCTGTTCCTAAATATAAGATGGTTTAGGTCCCTCTCATGTTGACTAGGTGCGGACCCTAATGAGTGAACATACAAACTAAAACATGTCTAAATACATGCAGATACATGTGAATATGGACAAAAGCTAAAACATCGTTTATTTAGTAACGGAAGGAGTAGGTGGGAGAGCTGTACCTTATGTACAATTGCAGAGTGTATTCACCTTTTGGAAGTTTGACATAACTAGGATAGACATCGCCAGAAGAGTAAACAGACTATTTCAAACAAAATGGAAACATTCCAAGTCAGTAAGAAAGCATCAGATATGTAGGTTGAACTAATAATGGGTCTAGGATTAGGGAAGTGCATAATGCCATAAAATATTCTAGGTTTTGTGTCTCCTGTACATATCTGCCACATAGGCCTCAATGCAATGCAATTAATGTTAAACTACCTGTATTGTTTAAAATGTCACCACTCACCAGTATTGCACCACGTGCATTATTTAAATAGCCACCAGGAATAACAGTTACTGGAATCATACCTAAACCGAATTGATTGGGTGCTGTATAGCATTTGTGGTTATCTATTTGGTTTGACAACAAAATGGTAGGTAGAAGAATGAATAACACATACACAAAGTGTACTTTCATGCAGGACTAGCGCAAGCAGAATAGAAATAAAAAAAAGGTAAGAATGTTTCTGTGAAGTGCATAATGTCATTCGATAGTCTAGGGTTTGTGTCTCCTGTATATATGTGCCACATGGGCCTCAATGCAATACAATCAATGTTAAACTACGTGCATTGTTGAAATTGCCACAGGAATAACAGTTACTAGAATTACATCTAAACCATCATGCCATTGAAGAGATACAGGAATTAAGCAGACAATTTTGTATAATTTAAAGTGTACCTTATTTGAATCTGAAATTCTGTAGAACTGAGACTCAAACTTATTATCGTATATTCTGTTGTTAAGTAGAGGCAGATGTGGCTTTATTTCAGCACCATCCTCTAGTTTGAATTTGTATCTGTGGAGGTTCAAAGGGAAGAAAAGTTGTAAAAACTATATCAAGAATTAACCAGAACATAGTTACCCAGAACCAAAAATAACTCACGTTAAAGTCAGTGCAATAACTTGCTTGCCAGAGGGTAATTTATCACGGTTGGTGGGAAGTGGACAGAAGTTACTCTCCACTGGTCGATAAGGTATCCTGATCTGCAAGAAAAAAAGTCAATATCTTGTATAAAAAGTGATTAGTGAGAACCTTCTATAGATTCTTGACCAACCTTGTTCAGAGTGGCAACAGGAACAAGCCTTTCTGATGCTAATAATGATCTAGCCACAATACGAATAGGTGCCTCGCTACCATCAAGGGAAATTACATTGTGATCGATGGAAATTCCATGAAACACAATCTGCAAAGTTGCAAATGAGTATATTTAACATAACGTAATTAATACAAACCAGATGTTATGCCAGTCTATTTACACATGTTTGGCTTTTAGCTAAGCAGCCAAGATTAGAGCTGATCAGAAAATAGTGGAAGTTACCTCGAAATCAACACATGTAGGTTCATGGCTACCATTTCCACTAGACCAGAACTGGGCTATAGACAACTCCAAAGGCAACCCACCTTCAACAGGAAAACTGAAATTCTTGAGAGATGGTGAAGAGAAAGTAACAACAGCCTCCCATTTAATAGGTCGCTTCAGTGGACACATCTGTAATATAGTCACATTTAAAGTTAGAACTGACATCTTCAAATCATAGGAATGAAGATAGAATATTGAAGTAGTGTATACCTGAACAGTATCCAAATAGAACCTTTTAGGAGTATCAAATGCTGACGTGCGCATGGTAACTTCCGCCCATGAAGCCCCATAGGCACATTTATGAACCTCCTTTCAATATGACCTGCAATCAAGAAGATGGAAATAAACCAACTTATCTTTATTTTGTATTAAAATAGAACGAGATTAATTAAATAAATGACAGATATCCATAGAAGTGGGAAAACAAAGGCTGTTCTAGAGTTTTAAACAAATGAACTCAATGGCATTGGCTGATAAAAAAATCCGATCATGGTTCACCTAGTTTTTTTTTAAGAAAAGACTGAACAGAGGCCCCTTTTACATATAAATAGGAACTGAAACCAGGCCGTGGGATTGTACAGCCAAACTCCACCCCCATCTGAGCTAAGCTCACTTTCTTGATTCAGAATAGTATTAAGAGGTCGAAATAAACAAGGTATAGTGGCCGATTCATCACCAAAGAGAAAGAGAACTTGATCAAACTGTAAGTGATTTTAACTGAATCTGTGCAGAAAAACAAGAGTTTATTGCGTTGGTGGAGACAAAGGTACAGTCATGCTAGGTCTCCAAAGTGCACTTTGCCCACTTCCCAAAACTGTCCCAAATGTTGATGAATACAGGGTACATTAACATATGCATATATGTAAGAGAATGATATTAGCGGAAATCATATCTGCACATAGGCACCATGCATCTAGTTCTCCAAGAGTGCACTTTGCTCACTCCCCAAAACTGAACCTATGCACATATGTTAAAGGATGCGAGCAACGACAATGTAATTGAAGTAAAAGTGCTCACGGCAAGCGAGAATAAAATTAGTACCCGACTTAAAGTATAGTTTGGAAAGTGATAATACTGGTGGCTCCCCAGATAGAGTAATAGGCTTTATGACAGTAATTGGCACTCGGAAAATGGGCCCACGCCATGGTGCTCTGCTATCCATGCCATAAACTTCATAGTAGTGAAGGCCACTACTAATATTAACGGGATTGACAACAATGCTGCAAAAAGGAAAAGCAAACCAAATGAAAGCATGACACTTGACAAAATGAACAGTGAGTGTAGTTGAACAAATTATTTACTACTGCTAGTGTGCACATGAAACTGCAAAGACCTTAATTTCATCTGCTAATGTGTGCTAAGACGCTAACATACAATTATTTGTGCTTTAAGAGCCTTTTTAAATGTCTCACTAGTTTCTGTTGATACCAGATTGCTACATACATAAATATAAAAGAAAATCCGTCGTCAGTAAATCATGTTTGGATGACACAAATATGCATAATAACTATCTATAGCGAGATGAGCTATAGTGTTATACAGTCAAGTTAAGTTTACCGGGCATCTACATATAAACCCAAAGTCTAAACAATTATAGCAAGACCAACTACAGTTTCATATTTAAAATTATCACTGTTGAGATGAACAATGGGGAAAGGATAGATCATCTAGTTGAATAGAGAATCGGTACCAACTTGAAACTGCGCCCATTGTTTGTCAACAATATATACTCGGGAATATTGACAACCGAGCTATCAGTAGAATGCAGCTGCAGGCACTCCTCAAATGGAACCAATTGCTCTAAATTGCTGGCATCCTCATGAAATTTTGGGTTAAGTTGAACAGTCCACTGTAAAACAAAGCAATAGAATATAAAGTTAATGTAATGATTGAAACAATAGAGAACATCCAGTAAATATAATATTTTATCTGCTCCTACAGACAGACACTGGTAAAGATTTTTTTATCTTATTGATCATAAATGAGTCATACATTCCTACTAGGATACTAAAGAAATATAAATGATCATTTTGTAGTGGTCAAATACACTGCCAAAAAATCAACTCTTTTTGGAGAAAGGAATAAGCATGCCGGGATAATCCAAACAAGTTACCAGGAACTGACCTCACTCGTTTGTTGACATGCATTACTCCCACGTAGATATATCCCTCTTAGCTTTGGAACTGCAAATTATACATTGTGTTATGTTACCAAATATAATATACGAACTCGACATCAATTAGTGTGAATCTACAAGTGGTTCTGCTCAGGGTTGGAAACTGCTAAGGCTAAGACAGTATTCCAAGATCAACAGAAAATACCAAACTATCAATACAATACTAGGTAATACTAGAAGCTGTAACTGACTACTCCCTCTGTCCTCTACATTTGTTCATGGCCATGGGAATCTAAGTTTCGGAGTGCTCATCCATTAAGCAATCAAGTGTAGCAGTTGTCAATGCTTCGGAAGAGCTTCTCAGAAGAAAATAGAATGAGAAAATAAAATGCTTCAAAAGAGGTTTAGTGATTGTAGTATGACGTTCAGTAAGAATCATTCTTCATTCTCATTAGCTTCTGTAAGATCTAACGTTTCATTGGTCTGTCATGCAGTGGGCAATGGATAAATATAGCAAAACAGACATGGTAGCATCAACTCAGCAACAACCACAATGAAAAAAGTAAAACATAAACAACATTGATAGTAGCATCAATAGGAGCAATGCACGCATGCAACACCGAGTAAGAATGCCTTAATGAAAAAGAAGAACCTTGCACCACTTGATTAACTGAAATTTGTATTCAGAAGAAAATATTACATGAAATACTAATGGAATAATATTATACTTACTTGACTTCCCTACTTGACTTATTGAGATTCTGTAAGAAACAAGGGGCAACTCCATAGCTTGCCGCGCATAGTCAAAAGCCCTGAGAAAGGAGCAACAGTATAATGTTGAACTCAAATCAACAGCGTTAGATTAATAAGGATGCTTCTCTATAGCATAACAGAGAGAACGTGCCAACCTATCAACTTGCAAAAGCCCATGTCCTGTAGTCAGTTTCTCCTCAGGCACATCACTTATAGATGCAGCTGTGTTCTCGATTGCCTTCCTCACAGTATAAGGGCTTAATGGAATACCTTCAGCCTAATATATATAATTCATTAACATAACTGAATACATGGTTTCTTAGTACATTAAATACAAAAAAAAACTGTTGGTCTCATAGAATGAATGGAAAAGTTGTTGAGCAGACAAACCTTCATGGCACTAACAAGAAGAGCAACCCCACCGCAGGCAGAAGGAGATGACATGGAAGTACCATTCATGAGCATGCGAGACTGAAGTGTCCATGTTGGTACAGGGGCCACTGCTCCACCAGGCGCGCTAATGGAGACACCAAGATCCCCATCAGCTGTCGGACCTCGACTAGACCTTTAAAATCAAAGAACTCCTATTAGTAAAAAAAAGTTTGAGAAATATAGGACAATGAGCACGCCTGGCCTAGCATCGTTCCAATGTTCATCAGACGATTAAGGACTAGATTCAAGATGCCCGGATGATACCATAGTTTGAGAACTATATTATAAAATGCAATAACATAATTATCAACTGATCACATACCATGTATATTCCATTCCCTCTGATGGAGGTTGTACGACACTGTGAGCTCCAGCAGCCATAGCTGGTGAGACATAAGCGCCAACACCAATAATGCTTGAACTAGTCCCACCAGGAGCACCAACAGTGTTCAAAGCGGGACCGTTGTTTCCAGCACTGCTAATAAATATAATACGATGCTTGTCTACAACCTGTGACATAACATAGAGCTCCAGCTAAGTTTCAACAAAACATTCTAAGAGAGAAGACTATAATGCCCAAAACTAGTATAAGAAATAACAGTATGCAACAAGAGTTCACCTCATTAACAAGATCAATGAATCTTCCATAGTCAGGAAGAAGAGTAGGCTCACCATAGCTCATATTAATCAGATCGCACTTGTGCTGGATATACAAAATTCAAGGAAGCAAGTCAGTAAAAACAACTTGAGATGTCAGACAAAAACGTAAAAAAAAAACTATTTCTCAAACATCAAGCACTTGATTGGGAGGCATTTATGACGGAGTTGTAACCTCTACTACACTGTTATTTACTATGACAAATGATGAACCAAAAAGGAGGGAGTATTATAACCTCTACTGCAGCTATCAAGGCCCGAACCAGGCCTGTCCCTGTCTCCATTGATCCTAAGCGGGTATCTCCAATTCTACAAGAAATCAATTGTGCTCCAGGTGCGACTCCATTAAGCAAAGGTTCCTGTTCAAGAGCATCTCAATAAATTAACGCTAGTATACTTTTGGTCAAACTGAAAAGCCAAGGGTTAATATACATACTTCAGGATGAAAAGCAGTTGCAATGCCTGCAACATGGGTAGCATGCGGGGAGCAATCAGTTACTATGCTGACAAGGTTCCCATCGTCATACACATTTGCTACAAAAGAGCAAGCATCTAATTTGCTGAAAATCCCAAACTTTCGCTCAAGCCTGCAGATAAGAAAATAATTAGACAATAACCTCCTAGGTTATACGGATACTGCTTCAAGTACAAGTGAAAACTGTTAGGAAACGCAACTTGTATTTCCAGGGGCCAAAGGCCACAATATATAGTACATGTACAGGTGACAAATATGCAGGAAACCCTCATACAACGGGGAAGGGAAACTATACAGGTATACATGGACACATAATATAACTCTAACACCCCCCCTCAAACTCATGGTGGATTCACAACACTGAGTTTGGAGAGATAAAATCCATGATGCGCTCTAGTCTGGGCCTTCGTGAAGAAATCCGCCAACTGCAACTCGGAAGGCACATACTGAAGAGCAATAACCTGATCCTGCACACTAGCGCGTACAAAAGAAGCATCAACACCAATATGCTTGGTAAGCTCGTGCTTCACCGGATCACGCGCAATACTGATAGCACCTGTACTGTCCGACAAGAGGGTAGTAGGTGTTGTAACAGGAACACCAAAATCCTCTAATAACCATCGTAACCAAGTCACCTCAGCCGTCAAAAGAGCCATAGCCCGCAACTCTGCCTCCGCACTCGAACGTGACACTGCAGTCTGTTTCTTCGTCTTCCAGGCAATGAGAGAACCACCAAGAAAAACACAGTAAGCAGAAAGTGAACGGCGATCCGAAGGATCACTAGCCCACGTAGCATCCGAATAGGCCTGGAGCTGTAACGAGCTGGAACGGGGAAAGAAGAGACGGTGTGACATCGTGCCACGAAGATATCGTAGAACACGAAGAAGGTGACTATAGTGAACAGAAGTGGGAGCAGAAACAAACTGACTCAGAATATGGACAGGATAGGAGATATCCGGACGAGTGACAGCAAGATAGACAAGACTCCCAACAAGATGACGATAACGCGTCGGATCAGATAAGGGATCACCATCAGAAGCGCGAAGGTGAACATTGAGCTCCATAGGAGTCTCAACAATATGCTCATCACTAAGAGCAGCACGAGCAAGTAGATCCTGGATATACTTTTCTTGAGAGATAAAGAAACCATCAGAGGTAGAAGAAACCTCAATCCCAAGAAAATAACGAAGAGGACCAAGATCAGACATAAGAAACTGCTCACTAAGACGTGCCTTGACAAAGGCAATATACTCGGGATCATCACCAGTGATGATCATATCATCAACATATAGAAGAAGAAGAGTCCGACCACGAGCAGACAGGTGAACAAACAACGCTGGATCATGAGCACTAGGAGAAAAACCAGCTGCAGTCACCACAGAGGCGAAGCGCTCAAACCAGGCGCGTGGGGCTTGCTTAAGGCCATAGAGAGAACGACGAAGACGACAAACCATGCCATCAGGAACAGAATACCCAGGTGGGGGCTGCATATAAACCTCCTCACGCAGCTCACCATTAAGAAAGGCATTCTTAACATCAAGCTGAGACACAGACCAGTGTCGAACAGAGGCCACAGCGAGAAGTGTGCGAACAGTGGTCATATGGGCCACAGGAGCAAATGTCTCATCATAATCGCGACCATGCTCCTGCTGAAAACCCCGAGCCACAAGACGAGCTTTATAACGCTCAAGAGATCCATCAGAACGAGTCTTAATCTTATAGACCCACTTGCATGTGATGGGACGAACACGGGGAGGAAGAGAAACCAGATCCCATGTGCCAGTGCGCTCAAGGGCAGCAATCTCCTCTGCCATCGCAAGTTGCCATTCAGGATGAACAACAGCATCACGATAAGAGGTCGGCTCAACAACAGCCGAAAAACCATAGCGGTCAGGGGGAGGACAAGGCCGAGCCCGAAGACCATAGGTCGGCTGAGAAGAGGAAGAAGACACACCAGAAGTAGACGGTGCATCAGTGGACTCATCCACAACACGTGGACGACGGGTGTAATGGAACTGAAAAGAGGGACGAGAAGGAATCACCGGAGGTGGAGACGTGGAAGGCGGCGGTGATGGAGGAGGAGAGTCATGCGCCAAGGGAGAAGAAGACGCCGGTGATGTAGGAGAGGATGGAGTCGAATCAACAGTGGGTCGAAGAGGAGTAGGAATACGAGGCACTGAGGGAGGTGTATCGGGAAAGGTGAGAAACGAGATGTCCTCTACCGAAAATGTCGAGGAGGATGGACGCGGGTAGAAAGGACGAGACTCATCAAAGGTCACATCCCGAGAAATCCGCATCCGACGAGCAACAGGATCCCAACACCGATAACCCTTATGCTCATCACTGTATCCAAGAAAAACACACTCAATAGACTGAGCGGTTAATTTGGTGCGTTCACGGGGAGCTAGAAGAACATAACAAACGCAACCAAACAATCTAAGCGCCGAATAATCAGGAGAACGATCCGAAAGACGCTCAAGAGGAATACCACCCTGCAGAGCAGCAGAAGGCTGAATATTGATGAGATAGGTGGAAGTGGAAACAGCCTCAGCCCAAAAGTGAGGCGGAAGAGAGGCGGCAATCATCATCGCACGAGCCGTCTCAAGAAGGTGGCGATGCTTGCGCTCAGCAACGCCGTTCTGGGCATGAGCACCAGGACAAGAGAACTGAGCAAGAGTGCCCTGCTCTACAAGAAAACCTCGCAACATCTTAGAAATGTACTCGCCAGCAGAGTCAGCACGAAACACACGAATAGGCGTAGAGAACTGAGTGTGAACCATGGCAGCGAAACGCTTATATATAGAGAGAACCTCACTGCGAGAAGACATAAAATAAAGCCAAGTGTAGCGAGAGAAATCATCGATAAATATAATATAGTAGCGATGGCCCCCTTGCGAAGCAAAGGGAGCCGGACCCCACACATCGGAATGAACTAAATCAAAAGGACGCTTAGACACTGACTCACTAGTAGGATAAGGCAACTGAATCTGTTTGCCAAGACGACAACCCTGACACTGTAAAGAGACATCTCCTGAGACAGACCCCAGAAGACCTCGACGAACTAACGACGATAGACGTGAGCCACAAAGATGACCAAGTCGATGATGCCACTGCTGGAAGGAGCCGGTAGCAGAAGCGACGAAAGCAGAAGAACTGGCTGTAGTGGTGGCAGCGGAAGGAACACGAAGCCAGTCGACCTCCCAGAGCCCCGGAGAATCACGGAGCCGAGGGCCAGCCCCAACCAGAGCACGCGTGCGGCGATCCTGAACGGAACAAGAATCAACATCAAGAATGACGCGACAACCAGAATCAGTAAGCTGGGCAGCAGAAAAAAGATTCATGGTAAGACGAGGAACATGAGAAACGTCAGGGACAGAGAAAGTAGGAGTGGTAAGATTACCACGACCAGCAACCGAAAGAGGAGTACCATCGGCAGTGAGAACATTAATAGGAGAATCTAGTGAGCGAAGAGAGGATAAAGCAGAAGAATCAGAAGACATATGAAAGGAAGCTCCAGAATCCAGAACCCAACGAGATGTACCTGACTGTGTAGATGGTGGTCGCGCAGAGCTGGAAGCATCAGTCACAGAGCCTGCAGTACCTGTCGAAGAACCTGAAGCATCAAGCAGACGCTTAAGCCTCATAATATCCTGCTCAGTGAAGGAGGAATCGGGCGTGTCGAAGAAGGAGCACGCGGCCGAGTAGAAGAAGTACGCTCCTTGCGCTCCTTGCGCTGCTTCTTCCAGCAATCAGACTCAGCATGACCATCCTTGTCACAATAGCCGCAATGAGGAAGAACACGAGAACGACCATCGCCACCAGAAGGAGTGGGTAGAAGCGGCGGAGCACTGGGACGAGGAAGCACTGGTGCTGTAGACGGCGTAGCAGGAGGTCGAGCAACAAACACTGAGGGAACCGCAAGCAGACCAGCACCACGGAGGCGAGTCTCCTCAGCACGAAGCTCAGAAAGAACAGCCGAAATAGGGACACGGCCACGAGCAAGCAACTGAGCACGGCGGGGCTCAAACTCCTGGCGGAGCCGAGATAAGAACTCATAGACGCGCTGGAACTCCAAGTCAGACCGCACAATCTGGCAACACGGGCAGGTACCACAAACCGCAGTACGGAGAGAGTCAAGCTGACGCCAGATAGCAGAACTCTGCGTGTAGAACTCATCAATAGTGGAGTCGCCCTGCTGAAGTGCATGCTCCTGACGGACCACTGACAGGTAGAGAGCATCGCCAGATGGCTGGTAGCGCTGGCGAAGGTGGGTCCACATCTCAGAGACAGTACCGAGCCCCATAAACTCAGAGGCAAACTGAGGAAGAACACTGGAAGAAAGAACAGCCGCAGCACGAGCATCCTCATCAATCCACTGAGTGTAGGCAACCAAATCATCACGGTAAGCAGTAAGGGAAGCGTCGTACTCCTCGACCTTCTGCTCATAAGCGCGAACCGCAGCAGCATCAGTAACCTTGGCTGCATCCTTATCAGCCTGAGAAGCAGTAGCAGCAAGAACCAGGGGCGTCGGCTGAGTAGGAACCACAGGCAGAACCGGACGCGGAGGACAGGGGACCTCGCCAGTAAGAACACCCCATAGACGAAGACCACGCATGTGAATGCGCATGAAGCCAGCAAACTCGGTGTAGTTAGCACCATCAAAAATCACCGGGCAGCGAGGAATGGAGACATAGCCGGATGACGAAGACATTGTACCAGATTTTTTTTTTTATACCGTAGCGATCTGGTACTGTAGCTATCGGGTACTGTAGCGACCTGGTCAACTCAATCGATCTGGAATCGATCGATCGATCTGGAGAGCTGCAAGCCGAGCGAAGCTGCACCTGCTGTCGATCTAGTCAAACTTGCAAACCAATCTGTCGATCGATCTGGAGGGAGGCAGCTGCACCCACGGTCGATCTAGTCAAACCTGCTGTTGATCGATCTGGAGGGAGACGGCCGGTCGGCACTGCGGATGGCCAGCTGGGTGCGGCGGCGGTCGGTCTTCAGAGGACAGGGAGCCGGACGACGGCAGCCAGGGGACGGCCTTGAGGACGGACGGCAGGACGGCCGGAGGGCGACGACAGGCGGCCGGGCGACGGCAGCCAGGGGACGGCAGCGGCGGGGACCGCAGGAGACAGCGGTGGTGGCCGCAGGAGACGGCGACGGCGGCGGCCGGCCAGGGAAAAAGCGACGAGTTGCAGCGTCGCAAAAAGAAAAAAAACCTAAACCTAAACCATGTGCTCTGATACCATGTTAGGAAACGCAACTTGTATTTTCAGGGGCCAAAGGCCACAATATATAGTACATGTACAGGTGACAAATATGCAGGAAACCCCTCATACAACGGGGAAACTATACAGGTATACATGGACACATAATATAACTCTAACAAAAACATGTCTGGTATAGTATGTTCATAGATTTGGTAATAGAGCATCTCATATTTAACCACTGTCTTCTGGGTCACTAGATCTACAAGTCATGGACAGAGTTGCATAGCATCTACAGCGGCTGGCTTCTCCAACCACAAGAAGGGGTGGTGCTGTAATTGTAAACAACTAGGTAACTACCACCATGAAGATGGAAGGATGGCACGGCATAGGGGATTGGAGAGTACAACAAGGGAGACAATAGACTTATGATTTATTGCTTACTCATTCCCTCCCGAAATATAAAGTCCATTAGGACAAGCCTCTGACCAACCTCTATTTATTATATATTTTATGTGACATAAATTGATGTCATTGTAGTCGTATTCAGAAGTACTTATGATTATGATTTCATATCACATAATCCAAGGATACAGACTCAATCTCCCTCTATAACCTTGTCGCTTCGTTGCATAAATAACTCGTCTTCCTATTTAAAGGACACTATTACACATTTCTTTGACTATTGCCTAATCTTATGTTTGTGCACGTAACAGAAACAAGGTGAATTCTTTCATTAAGGCCTTTGAAACAATTAGCACTTTTAGCACATGAAGTATACATGTGAACACGGCACATTCAAATACGAAACAAGAAAATAAAATATCTTTCCAGGACTAGAAAGAAGCAACGAACTGTGTGTGGAAGGGATTATATCGTCTAATTTACAGCATCAACACCACAAGATCGACCATACCTGTAGTTTGTCAACGGAACAAAATCTGCTAGTTTCCCGCAATCTTTGTTACCCTCAAGACCCTGAGTATCAACTGCAACCCTCCACACATCACCATCATGCCATACAACAACATCAATCACAGGTCCCCTGTCATCATAACCCTACAGAAAGAGAAATAAGACGTCCACAGAAGCTGAAATCGACTAAAATATCCAGGGTGATATGTTTAGTTTCTTACATCTGCTTGTTTCCTCAGACAGTCAAGTCTATCTTGCAGGTCTTCTTTAGCCTTTTTCAATTTGGCATCATCAGACTTGCCGTGTTTCTGCGATCATTTACACCCCAGGTTAGCCACTCATTTAAGAAGGTATTTAAACAATCTCATAAAAGCAGTCGAAAGCCAGTAGTATCCATATTAGCTCAAATATCAACTCAATACTCCCTCTGTCCCTATTTAGGTGGCGTATAAACTCACTTAAAAAGTCAACAATTTCTATGTTTGACCAAATATAAAAAATATTATGAAAATATATCTTATGGTGAATATATTGATATTGATTTGATATTGTAAATCTTCATATTTTTGTATATATACTTGGTCAAATTAGAAAGCATTGACTTCTTAACTCAATTTATAAGCCACCTATTTGGGGATGGAGGGAGTATCAGAAATACAAAGGAAATTTTCACTTCACAAATGGCTTTATGTATCTCCTAGCTGAACCACTTATTCTCTTCCACCAACACAAATTCACAATGCTTGACAATAGCAACTGTGCAGAGTGTAATCCGTACAGAGTACATATAATAAACAGAAAAAAAGACATGTGAAAGAGAACCAAAAATGTAACCAGAATGAATCTAAATGCACTAAAAAAAAGTCACTCCAAACCTTTTCAAATTCATTTAGGTGGTTCAGAGCTCCGGATATTGCTTCTTGGTTTTCTTCATCCCATTTCTTTTTTCTTTCCTTCTGAAGTCATAGTGAGTAGATTCTTCATTAAATACCAAGTGTGATATAAAAACTTCAGAATGCAGGCATTCAATATCGAGTTTACCTTCAGTCGAGAGATAAGTGTGTCCGTAAAGAGTTCATATACTAATTTATAGCCAACACGCCACTCTTGAGAAGGGTTCTTCCATAAGGGGTTTATAATCAGACGAGTTCCTGGGTACAGACGGAGGTAAGCATGTCAGGGAATCGGGCAGGAAGTCACACACAATAAGGATATTCTTCTAGGCATGGAGCATTACATGCAGTAGCTACTGAAAAGACCATGCCCAACTTACACAATAGTAGAATTCAAAATGCAATTGGTATATGGTACCTTAAATACCAATTGAATTACAATCAATATGTAGATTCTAAAGTTGAACAGCATGGAAAAATAAACATTACATCTTAAAAGTGCAAACTATCGTTACAACTTACAATGGAAAAAAAATGATTTTCAGTTTTAGCACATTTTGCTAATTAACATAAATAAATGTTGACCTTATAATTCTATCCCATTAGATCAGTAACAATTTCTCAAAAAAAAAAAAGGTACTATAATTCTATAAACAACAAAGCATGACCAACCTGAAGCACCAACTATAGCACCTTCAGCATCAGCTTTCACCACTTTGGAGGTGTCAACATCACCACTACCCGTGCTACACTTAAGAGCATACTCGTTGATAAATACATCATTCAAGAGAAGCTGGTAAGAAAATAGAGCAGTTTGCAGTTTCTGGAAGTGTCTAATTACCAATCGATAACATCAAGGATCTTGGGTTTCCCGTCAGAAGTCGTCTGCAACCCAGCCGCGGCCGGATCAACTCCAGAATCTATCACACATGCAAGCCACATCAGCATAAAAAACCTAATATACACAATTGCATGCCAGATTCAGACCCATCACAATTCATCCAAGACTTGAGCTACCCATGTAACATGCATCAGGTCTTCCCCAAACGAGAAACCTTCCCAGCATTATCTACTCCAGTTGTGAACTTGTAATAACCTCTTAGTCATGAGCTTTCAAGGCATGTTTATCTCAAATCTTACATACATGACTACTTGCAGGAGCACATTGTTTTTGTCAATCGAAATTGGGTGTGTTTCTTTACTGAGAAGAGGCGCTATGCATTGTCCTTTAACAACGCAACAATTAGGGAGATGTTAAATCACAGCCATGCGAACCTAGAAAATGCTGGTACAACAACAATAGTACAAACCATGCAACAAGCAAGTGAAGTCACCCCCATGTAAGCTGCAACTAAGACTATATAAACACCAAATCACGTCACATATAAGTAGCCCTTAGATCAATCAACCACACCCGGACAGGCATTCCATACATGGGCTTAAACTGCGAGTATGAAATTTACAGTGGTCTGCACGGCTGGCAGTGATTACTGGACTAAGTGAACTCCACTCTGAGTGGACGACATGCCACATCAGAACTCAGGCCGCAGTTCACCCCCTATCAGATCAAAATTACCGCCAGGAGATCCAACGTAACTGCCGATGGGAGGATGGCCTCAGCGAAATCCAGTCTCCAGCAGCAGGGGGCAGACTCGGCAGCGGCAGGTCGTACTATATCGACTGGTCGGGGGGGAGGGGGGGAGGGAAGGCACTGACCGAAGATGGCGATGAGCGCGCCGCGGCCGTCGTACTCCGGGTGCGCGGCGAGGAAGCGGTCGACGCCCTCCTTCTTCGGCATCAGCGACTCGAGGAACGCGGGCTCGGTGAGGCCGCGGAACCCGCTGGCGGCGGCGGCGGCGGCGGCGGGCGTGGTGGGCGCGGAGTTCGCGGAAAGCATCGCGGTGGCGGCGACGCCGGGGCTAGGGCTCGGGCCCCCTCGAGCCGCGACGGCGGGGGGTGGTGCTGCGGGGCTGGAGGAGGAGGCGGAGACTCTGATGTGGTGGTGGGCGACGGGTTTATGTAGGGCGGCTGCTGTTGCGCTGCTCGCGCAGCTCCCGAGCCACATTAGGTGGCTTCTCCTTCACACTCTCTGTATCGTTCCAATTTTATCGGATGTCCCCGAAGGGACTTCTCCTCCTTCACACTTTGCCAAGCGGATTGCGTTGTTTATTTCGAAATGGATTCCGGATGCTCGGTTCAGTTGCGGAATCTGCGTGGAAAGGATGAATGGATGATGAGGGCCGTGGAGGGACCGGGCCGCAACTCCCACCTCGTGAGGCCCCTATTGAGATGTTAACACGTCACACGAAGCGCGAATCGCAAAGCAGGAAATAATCAGAGGTTAAGAACTCCGATCGAATCGCTAACTTCTCTGAGCACGCCTCCAGCTCTCGCCCGACAGCTCTCATGGTGTCCAGGCATGCTCCGACGCCGGTGACATGCACGCACGCCGGCTCGCCGACGACGCGAGCAGCGAGTACTTTGAGCAGTGCGTGCCACTGGTGGCCGCTGTCGAGACCCTTCGTCATGCCAAGGTCCACCACAGACGGCGGGAAGGCGGGAAGCTAAACGCCATGGTCGCCGACAACGGGTGCGCGAGGGCAAGGCGCGCGTCAGCGAGATACTGCACGACATGACGAGCTAGAACGTCGTGCCTTGCACGGGCACGCAGCAGCGCCGCGGCTTGCACGCGGCCGTACGCCACCGCCTCGGCCGAAAGCCACCAGGAGTCCAGGACCTCTATGCATGCCATCAGCACGAACACCCCTTCGCCGCCGTCACGCGCAGCGACCACCGCCTTGCCTTGCTCCATCTGGAGCTTGGTCGGCACCGCCAACTTGCGGCAACTCGGCCTTGCTGCTCTCGTCTGAGAACAAAGGCACCGGTTGTGCCACCGTGAATTTCATCGCCGGTAGGCAGTGCGCCGCCGGCGGCAGAATTAGTGTTGTGCTGGACGTCCGAGGCATTCGTCACGCCATTTACCACCTCATGATTGCGACATCGTCGGTGCGCCGAACGGCGAAGGTCGCTGTCGACGAACAGTCTCCCGTCAGTCGTCGGCTCATCGCCATTGTTTTTGCTACCTTTACCAGCAGAGCAGTTGCAAACTGCAACCGGGCGCAGGGCGCTGATAGTGCGGCTAAAATTTCGGGCTCATGGAGCAAGATTTTCCTCGTACGGTTGAAAAAATAGGCTGCTTTGGGATTCGTGCTGAGGGTGAGGTGTTAACATCTCAGGAGGGGCCTCACGAGGTAGGAGCTGCGGCCCGGTCCCAGAGAATTTTTTGCCGATGATGATGATGCAGCCAATGAGTGAGTGGATTGGAGATGATGACCGATGGCAGAACTGCTGCACCGGAGCAACAGCAATGGAGACTGCCAACCGCCGCCGGCCGGGAAGCCGTGAGTGGTGGTTGGCTAGGGACAAGCCAGCGAGCGTGACAATTTGGCAGATGCTGAATACGAGTAGATAATTTGGCTGGCCTTCCTGATACATGGAAAATCCAAAAGATCCATGTCCTCAAAAAAAAATCCAAAAGATCCAAAATGGATATGGGGGAGATATTTGTGGCCTTGAAATGAGCAATTTCCTGATCACTTTAGTGTCTGAAACTGGGCATTGGGGTGTTGAGAAACTATAGCTCTGTGTGTTTAAGGTCTGAGATATGCCATTCTGTCAAAACCGCAACTTGGCCTGCAGCAAAGCCGCACCGACATACAAGCTACAGAAAACATTCTCAATGAACGCCGCACACAAGAATCCACGAACAGCATGACATTCAAAACTTGCTCGGGGATCTCGCACAAATAACACAACATTTCAGAAGATAACACTGGAACATAAGTAATGCATTTAACCAAATCCATTACAGGCCATATACTACTACTGAGTTTGGGCTGCACAAGGTAACTGAGCACATATACAACATAGCCAGCTCCAAGCACAGCCATTATTACAGCATTATTGAAGCTTCAGGTGATCCACGCAATGCATCTAGTTGATCGATCCAGCAGTAAGATTTAAGCACTCGCAAGCAGCTTCTTGAGGTCCTTCTGCAGAGATGAACAACAGTAGTAATAAGCACTAAAGACCAGAGAAGCTTGACGAAACGGAGCACATATTACGATGTCGCAACTTACCTCAATGCTGAGTGGGGAAGTGGTTGGTGCGTAGCGGTCCACTACACGCCCCTCCTTGTCAACCAAGAACTTGGCGAAGTTCCACTTGATGTTGTCTCCGAAGATACTGCCTTTGCTGGTCTTCAGAAACTTGTAGATAGGTGCAACATCGTTACCATTGACATCAACCTAACAGATAGAAAACATTAGTTGCTTACCTCTTTGATATATAATTCTAGTATTTAGAAAGAAACAGATGTCATTCGCACAGAAGAAAAATTAGTGGCTACAAGGAATGATCGTCTGATAACCAGCAGTCAATTCAGAATTTATATCAGAGGCTGCATACAAGATAAAGAACATATGCTGAACTGGATTTCCTCGGTCAAATGATCATGAAAGTTTATGGACACAGTTATAGTGTAAGTTGAAGCTAATAACCATTTCTTTCAGCCTAAAACAAACACACACAAAAGGAACGAATAAGTACTGTGCACAAATTTACCTTGTCGAAAATTGGATACTCAGCCTTGAAGCGAGTGCAAGCAAACTGAACAATCTCCTCATTGGTGCCAGGTTCCTGACCACCAAACTGGTTGCACGGGAAAGCAAGGATCTCAAAACCTGTAGTCACAGCATGTTATCTATCATTATCTCCAAATAAATGAACTAATCCATATGCAGATAGAAAAAAGAGACATTGCATAGTGAAGGAACAAACAAAGAAAAATGTTGAATACTCACCCTGGTCCTTGTACTTCTCGTACAACTGGCTCAGTTCCGTGTAGTTGGAGTTGGTCAAACCACTGCAGTAGACACGAGCAGCAACTAGCTTTGTTAATTCGACAAAATGGTCATCCTCAGCGGACTTACATCACCCAGCACATGGATAATAAAATATAACAGAAAATCGGGTCAATAACACAAACACTTAGTCTGCACAGAAAAGTCCAATTATCCAACTGCAATTAACTTTGCTGATCAGAATTATTTCTCTATGTCTACATACTTTGATACAACTGCCGATCCTGCAGAACCATAAACTACTTTGATGAGGGTGGATATTTACCCGAACACTATTTCATTCTTTAGTTGTACGATATACATTACTCGGCCTTATAGATGGTAATTCAAACGTGAATGTGTTTAAATTGCATACCAAGAACAAACAAATTGTACATTTTCATTTGCTAGCATTGTGACACTAAATGGAAAAAAAAAAAAAGGTACAAGCATCACGCTATACTTTTTCCGAAAAAGGGAACAGCCTCTGCATCAATCGATGCACACAGCCATATTTATTGCAACTAAATGAGTGGTACGAGATGATATGAGAATACCATCAACATTAGTGCCTTACGAATCTTCCTTACCACTGGGATGCGACATTGACGATGAGGAGAACCTTCCCCTTGTAGGTGCTCAGGTCGACATCTTTCCCACTTGCATCCTGCAGGCACAAAACGAAGCGTTCTTAGCTCCACAATTGGCAGTTCCGCGCAGTAAATCAACCTCCGCACATGAAAAAAAAACTCCAACTAGAGACTCTTTGGTTACGAACTACACAAGGGTCAATAACAGCGGGATCGCCGGATCAGGGATGGGTACAGGTGCAGGTGCAGGTGCAAATACAGAAAATCTGCAGGGGCTTCGGTGCAAAAGTTGGATTGAAGGGACGAGGGGCCGGGCCATGAGGCGGGCAAACCTTGACGGTGAAGTCGTGGACGGAGGAGGCGGAGGAGGCGGCGGCGGCCATGCTGAACTGCGCGAATCGGGCGGCGGACGGGCGGACCAGCGGCGAGGCGGCGAGAAACGCGGGCACGGACCGCGCGGCCGGGACAGCGAGGCGCCGGTGGCTGCAGGGGAGCAGCGCGGAGACGGGGGAGGAGACGACGGCGCTTCTCAGGTGGCGGAGGCGGGAGATGAACGGAGCCGGGCGAGAAGACATTGTGGATCGGAGACCGAGTTTTATAGCACAGGAAATCTGCTTCGACTTGCGCTCCTCCCCGCGGCTGTGAACGCGGTGCCCGTTCGCGCACTGACGTGCGCCACAGCTGGGGCTTGGCCTCTGGCCACGTTCACCGTCCCTGGTTCGCCACGTATGAACAGAATCCCCGGGTCTGGTCGACGCTCGGGGCCCTGCCGCCAAATCGATATTCGACGGTTCACGATGCATCTGCATTCTTCAGCGAGGAAAAGTCCAAAACAAACTTTTAACTTATACTCCTCGTTCTGAAATACTCCGTAGATGATACATCCAACATTTAGACAAATTAAAATTATTTAATTTGGAACGGAGAGAGCATAAATGAAGGCTAGATCGAACCCTGAACTTTGAATTATCGAAATTGGCACTATGAGAACTTGTTAATCCTAGTCTATATTGGACTTGAGCCTGTTTTGGCTCGTAATAAATAAGTAATTTCTCAATTCAATAATTCGTTGCTCTCACTAACAAACAAGGCTCACTTCTCGTATACATCTTCCACCTCTGATCTATCTCCTTCGAGTCAAGTGCAGCTGCGGAGGCGCCTCCAGTCAACGCATGCAACCACCGCGCTCGCCCTTTTCTTGAGTTGTAATGCCACACTCAATTAAGGGGGCTTCGGGAGATCGATTCAAGAGGAGCATGAGAGGGAGAGCTCAAGGAGGCGTCGTAAATAATGGATGTGGCGAGGAGTCACGTTAAGTCGTGGTCAGGGCAGAAGACCGAAGACGTGGAGGCAGCCACGGGATGGAGGTGGAGGTTGAGTGGCGCAAGAGACAGATCGACGTGGCAAGGACGTTTCCAAAAAAAATCCAAAAAACACAAAAATATTCCCGGATGTAGATATTATATACTCCTCCGTATTCATGTGTGTGGAAAGTAGGTGGAAGGACTTATATTTTGATACGGAGAGAGTAGATCCACAATCGTAGAAATTTTCAGCTCCAGAGGCGTTGTATTTTAGTGCGCACAAAAAAGACAAAATGATTAGACCTGGGTTTTGAACAATACATAGTTTCAAAATTTTGTCTGATTTGTATTTTTTGTAGAGGCCAAAATATAAGGATTTTGGAGTTGAAACTTTGCACCATTATAGATCTAGACAATATTTATATCCAGGATATTTTCACAATTTTGGGAAGCTTAAAATTGTGGATTTCAATTTTTTTTAGACGAGCTTCATGTAGTTCAGCCTCCAAAAATCCACTGTCCTGTTGTACATGCATTTCAAGTTTTGGCTTAGATCTATTGCTTTATTTTTCTTGTCACTTCTCTTTAGTTTGTATCTTTAAAATCTCAATGGCATTATCTTTACGTGTTACAAACCATTTTGCGGTCCTTCTATTCCGGCTCGTAGTATGACTTTTATTGGACCAAATAAGTCATAAGTACTTCAGCTGTTTGGGTCTCATCTTAACTAAGAGGTTGAAGATGCTTATTAAGTTCGTGGGCCGCGTTTAACGATAGTTTAGACTGGGGCTCGAGATTTCTCAAGGGATCTCGTGTTCCAGTCACCTCACATGTTAATCTAGTAACTTGAAATTACATGTTCATTTTAATGTAGTAGTTGACGGTTTATTTTGAAACCTATAGGTCACGTTAAAACTTGCCCTCAAACGTGTAGAGGCGTCTAACTCATTTATGCATGATAGGTATGTAATGTTGTAGAGTCTCCATCATTATAATGAGATTGTATGTGATGCTATATACATTGTAATATATTTTTTTATGTGTGTATCATGTTACAATATGATAGCAAAGTTTTTCGCAATGATAGTTGCGTTGGACACTGAGGTCACAATCAAGCGAAGAAATAGTTTGACGATAGAAGAATAAAGCTGCCACGACAGCCAAACGACGGAAAGTTCTGCCATGGTAGCGGCCACAACAGAGTTTTGCTGCGGTAAATGTTTTAGCAGATTCCCTGCCGTGGCAGAAAGTCCTACGGCGGCACGAATTTGTCCATATCTCTATCGAGATTTCAGGAAGATGGAGATTTTTATGACGATTACAGTGCTATACCAGATCCGCCTTGCGTGTTTTCTATGACAGTTGGTTCCCCTGTTATATACTCCCTTTACTTTGGAAACACTTGTCACGAATTTGTCTAAATACTTATAGACGAATTTGATATGTTTTAGTATGTACATACATCTGAATTTACAGCTAAACTGCTCTTTGTAATGTCTCGAAGAATAGGCCCGAACCCTTTGGATATGTATTTATGGGACCTACAATATTTTTGTTGGGACCCTTTGGATGTCGTTTTTTCAAAATGTTTTCAAGATTTTGTTGGGCATCATGCTTCCTTATTTGTCCTTAGTTCATAGAATATAAAAGTCATGATCATAGTGGAAAATACATTTGAATTCATACATGATATTAGCAATTCATACAAATTCTATCGATATACATGTTTCATCCTTCGCGATGATAATCTCGATATAAGGTTATGTCGCCAGAATTTCATCTTCATGTATTTCTGTGAACAAGAAAGAAGCGCCAGTAATCACGTCAATTTTGTTGCAATCATCCTTGAAGACCACCTCGTCAAGACCGAAGATACTCGAGTATTACTATTTGTTTCTTCCTATTCATGATATATATCGACGATATAGAAGACTTAATGAGCTAGCTGAGCCAATATGAATGGCTCATTTTTTGTAACCAACACACTCAAAGTTCACGGTAGTACAACAATTGTCATTTGGATTGACGATATTCTTAGTAACCAAACAACAACGAAATAATGGAATTTGGACCTCCACGTAGCTAGCTCCCAAATATCTTATAGAAGCGGAGCTAATTAATCATGAGCGACAAATTTCGAGTGGCTTGGTTCCCTTCCGGCTGCGAGATTGTCAAAGGTGGCGACGGTTAGTGGAGTGTGAGTTTGGAGAAAATGAGGGAGGGGGGGGGGTGGGAAGTCTCTAAGTTTGATGTGGTATAAGATGAGTCTGATGGGTTCATGACGATTGAATATGAATCCCCGTAAATCTCTCTTGAAGACTTATGGCCCTTGCAGCTTCCTTGAGTCATGGAGCTCAAGGTGGCACCGATGGGGTCGGCGTGGCAAGAAAACTGACGGGGACAACTGCAGGTGGTCCATGCCGTCGATTGGGTGGCGCGGCCAGGCGCATGGCCGAGTGATCAATTGTGGAGACAATTGGGGGGGAAGAAGTGAGCCGAAATGTCACACCCGCTAACTTGTGCCACAAATCCGGGGAACGGAAAATGTGACCGCGAAACTATACATATGGGACACTTGGAATCGAATATCCCGCTCCTCCGATTATTTTTCCCTACTCAGGTAGTTTTCTCGAGTTGGTCTTTTTCACGTCAGACTGTAAAAAGGACGGTTTTTATAAGTGTCAGATGTTTTTCGGGATCAGATTTTTGTTGTTGCGAAAAACAGTACAACGCAGACGCTTACGTACACTTGCACACTTCACCCTATGATTGCACCGCACACCCTACCCCTATAAGCATCTCAGAAAGACTGAGCCGGCGGTCGGGTCTAGAGATTGACAAGTTCATAGAGACGCCTCACTATCGGGGAAACATCGCTCTTGCTGAAAAATATTACGTCTAAATAAGAAACACCAAATTTGAACTCTAACGACTTAGGGTACAACCACTATTCTAAACATCCTACCATACAGGTTCTACCTGGACGGGATCAGATACTTAAAAACGTCTAACCATCTTCTCATTTCTTAATAAAGATGGAAGTCTGTTTTAAAATAATAATTATCTAGCGTGGAGAAAAAATATGACACGAACACTCTCTGTCAACTACAAAAGCAGGCTTGACAGGTCCGGTCACACAAAGGCAGGCTCATGTGAACCTGCCACGACAACAGTTCTTCTTCGCCTTCCCTGTTTAGCCTCCGCTCCGTCTCTCCTCCCGGGCCACGCCATGTCACCATGGCATACTCTTAGAATTATTTCTCTCACCGGTCAAGTCTATCGGTTCAATCAAGTCAGCCAAAGAGAAATTATTGACAAGTAATCTCAACTCTAAGGAAAAGTCTTGGAATTCATTAAAAGGATCTTCTCCACAAGGGGAAGCCTTGGTTCATCTCACTATGAGGCAACACCAACAAGGCGTGGAAAAGGAGCAAAGTTCAACTCAAGTCTAATCTCAGTCTAACAGAACTGGTGGAGCAATGTTCAAAAAATCGGCCAATATGCAGATTAATCGTGAATCGTGGGGTGACCGATAAGATTATAGCATATCATCCGAGTTTATCACTAGCGCCGATTTTTCGGGTCTGACATCCGGTTTTTGCCACTTATCGGCGATTTATCAGCATGACAGCCGATTTATCGGACGATAGTTTTCAATTTTTACCCATTTTGTTGATTCACATGAAAGGAATCAATGTACCACTTATATCCAATACTCCAATGTAATTTTTGCAAAGCATATTTTATATTATTTAGTGCCGAAAGTTGACATATACAAGAAAAGCTAGCCGATAAATAGGTGACCGATAAAATCGATTAATGGGACGATAAACGATTAATCTATAATTTAAAGCCAACCGAGCAGTAAGCGAGAAACGATATCTTGAACATTGGGTGGGATGCGCCTATTTATAGCCTAGGCACGAAAGATAGACATACGACTAAGATTACACGACCCGGCGGTTAAGATGGTGAAAGTGCATATTGCCCTCATGCGTGGTTTTGGTAATTAATGACAATCCTTATGGACTAATTTTTGCATTGAGATATACTTGTAGATCTTGTCCATAGGAAAAGAAAGGAGTTCATGTGTTGGACTCTAGAACCTTACATGGTAAAGTATGGCTTGGAAAAGAAGATTGAGGGAATATTCATGTTTATCTCCAAGCCATCCTATGTGTCAAGAGAAGAAGATGAAGTGCAAGTTCAATACGATCCATCTCGGAAGATATCTATTGATTGAAGCTTACAATGGATTCATGAAGATTGAGCTAAACGATACTCTCCCATAACGGTGTATGGGGAATATTTGGAGAAATATTCATCAAGCATGTGCTAGCAATCACGATCAAGAAAGGTGTTCCAACTTGAGAGAGTCAAGATCATCATCTTCTAACTCAAGTGAAATGCGCAAGGCAAATGTATGATCTTGATAGGGTTTCTCTTTTACCGGTCTCTTGTTGTTAGTTCGGAGACCGGGTTATAGGATAGATACCGTACTATCAAGAGGGGCTCTCAAGTGAGTAACTTGATCGCATCTTTGTGGAGAGCTCAAACCTTTGCATACTTGCATATCTTTCTTGGTTCTTATTTAGCTTTTATCCATGTGAGAATTTAGAGCTTGTGTTCATATCCATACCAAGCTCTAGGTCATCAAAAAGGGATTTCATTTGATTGAGTTTTTGATGTTGGAGGTTTTGCCGGTTTATCTTTTCGAAGAGAGGTCAAACTCTATCCTTGTGGTTTCCTCCTCACATGATGGACTATGATGTATATGCTTAATCTTTTAGAGCTTGTGAGTATTCTAACAAGCCTAAGATTATAGAAAACGGAGTCCGGATGAGAAACATATTGCGGTTTTGGTTTGGATGTTTTATCGGTTGTTCTTTTATCGAGAGGTCTAACATTTTCCTATTTGGTTTTATCCTCCCTTGTTGGACTAGGATGTTTATCTGCGTGATCTTGTAAAGCTCTTCGTGAAGATTCCAACGAGCCCAAGATCATCAAAAACGGAGTCCGGATGAGAAAGTTATTATCATTTTGGTTTTGCTGTTTCTGTGCGGGAATCTGCCAAACCGGAATACCGGGTCTTTTTGGGCCGGATATTCCGGCCCTAAATTTTTTTAGCTCCTTTCGAGCCCCGAGTGCGAGGCTCTGTTTAAACCCGACTTTTGGGCCGGATATTTTGAAAAAGGGGCCGGATATTCCGGTCCAAGCAGTGCAACGGCTATTTTTTAGGGAGGGACTATAAATATCCCTCCCCTTCTTCAACTTCAAGTCAAGCACGTTTTCCCCTCTTTCTCCCACCATTGTTGACCTTGAAAAGCTTGCCTGAGATCTAGATCTACATTTTCACCAACCCATCTCTCCTCTAAGTGAGAGGAACCGTGGATCCAAATCTTGGAGTTCATTTGTTGAGTTCTTCTTTGTTCTTCCTCTCTTCTCCCCCCACAAGTATTAGTTGCTTTTGGTGGTATTTGATAGTGAAGGACTTGAGCACTTCTTGTGTTCTTGCCTTTGCTTTTGTGCATCGGTTTGCTCTCTCCACGAGTATTCGTGGAAGTGAAAGTTCGTGAGCTTGTTACTCTTGGGTCGTTGTACCCTAGACGGTGTTCTTGTGGCCTTTTGTGGCTAGTTGGGACCTTTTGTGGTCACTTGTGAGCTCCCAATCCTTTTGTGGGTTGTGCCTCAAGATTGTTGTGAAGGCTCCGGATTCCGCCTTGAAAATTCCGATAGTGGAAAGTGAACCGAGCTTTTGGGCAAGGTTCATCGGAGAATAGGGTGAGGCCATTTGTGGCGTCTTGAATTTGAAACTCACACCCTCTAACGAGACATACTCCCCTTAAAAGGAGGAACTCGGGAATACATCAACGTCTCCGCGTGCCTCGGTTATTTCTATACCCGAGCTATTTACTTATGCAATTTACATTGTGATAGCCTTCGTGCTTGAAGTCTATATCTTGTTATCACCTTGTTACTTGTCTTGCTTAGCATAAATTGTTGGTGCACATAGGTGAACCTAGTATATTTAGGTTGTATGCTTGTTAAATAAAACACCTAGTTTTATTCCGCATTTATCAAGCCTAAACCTGAAAAGTTTTAAATCGCCTATTCACCCCCCTCTAGGCGACATCCTTGTCCTTTCAGATGGCCCACAAGCAGTGGCAGCGCGGTAGTTCCAGACGAATGGCGGTGGTGCCGGGTGCTCGGTAGTACCGAGAAAAACGACGCGATGTCTAGTGCGGTTTCGGCTAACGTAGCAGTGCTGCGCCAGGTGGTCCCGTAGTGCCGCACGTTGCTTCAGTCGCTTCCGTTTTGACCGGGCAGTAGTACCGGACCCGGACGATAGTACCGCCTGTTGTCCTGGACAGTTCTTCATCTCCATCTTCTTGACTTGCCTCTTGCCCATCTTCGTCTCTTCCTTGAAGATCTTCATGGAGGTTGTTCGTGAGTATGCACAAAGTATATAAATGAAGTAGCAAACCATTCAAATGAGTATGAAGATCACAAGCATTGACTCGTGCTTTTGTCATTGGGCCGCTTGTTGTAGCAACCGGAGGTTGTGCTACATCATTTCCTCCTTGGGAAAGAGTCGTCCTCGACTCTTAGTCGTACTCATCACTTGATGTCCCATGGAATAGGTCGGCGACATTGAAGGTTATGGCCTAAGTATTTGTAGTGGGAAATGTCGATTTTGTATGCATTGTTATTGATGCGCTTGCACAAACATAATCTCCTTGTCCATGGCGTGCTTGTTTAAAAAAGAACACGAACGCTCTCTATCAGCAGTTCTTCTTCGCCTTCCCCGCTTTAGCCTCCGCTCCGCCTCTCGGGCCTCGCCATGCAGCCACCACCGCTAATCCCTCGCCAGCATCTCTCCCAAACTCCTCCACTTTCTCCCTGGCCTCACATCTCACCTGCGAAGTTCTCCCCCAATTTCCCCCCGTCAATTTCC
This sequence comes from Poa pratensis, assembly GCA_947311845.1. Classification (NCBI taxonomy): domain Eukaryota; kingdom Viridiplantae; phylum Streptophyta; class Magnoliopsida; order Poales; family Poaceae; genus Poa; species Poa pratensis. The sequence continues at coordinate 28,915,158 of CAMZMU010000119.1, forward strand.
CCCCACATTGCGCTTGATCCTTCCCCACATTGCTCCCGATTTCTCACATTTTCGTCGATCTTTTCTATGGAGTGCGCGTGAGCCGATGTGATTAATGGAGGGACATCAGGGCTCGCACGAGATGTCCGACGCCTCGCCGTGGGAGGACGTCGACGGCGTCCTCCAGCGGCACTTCGACGTCGCCGAGCGGCAGTACGACGACGAGGAGATGTCGGACGCGGCGGATTCGCCGGTCGCGACCCCGTCTCCCTCCGCGCCGCCCGCTCCTCCGCCTCTGCGGAGACGCCTGGCGCCGGCCGCGCCGTCGGAGGTCCCGGAGGCGGTGGTGCGCGCGGTGGACGCGGTGATCATGGGCGGCGGCGCCCAGCGGCTCCGAGAGATGGTCTCCGACGGCGGCGAGGCCGCGCACTTCGTCGTGGACGTGCTGATGCTCACGATGGGCGGCGTGGACGGCCTCGACGACGGGGCGCCGCCACCAGCACGGCGCCGCCCAGCATCATGGCCAGCTCGCGCGCGGCCGCCGTCGCGGCCGAGCTGCTGCCCTACCTCCCGTGCGGTGTCGAGCCGTCGCCGCGCACCCGTATGGCCCGCGGCCTCCTCGCCACCCTCACCGCCTGCACCCGCAATCGCACCATGTGCTCCGCCTCGGGCCTCCTCGCCGTCCTCCTCGACGCCGCAGAGAAGCTGTTCGTGGGAATGGGTCAGAGCTGCAGGGACTGGGACGGGGCGCCTCTGGTGCAGTGCATCCAGGTCCTCGCCGGGCACTCGGTTAGCGTCAGGGACTTGCATTCCTGGCTTCTTTTGGTCAAGAAGGCTCTTGGGACATGCTGGGCGACGCCGCTCACGCTTGCATTGGAGAAGGCTGTTGGCTGCAATGAGGCCAAGGGCCCTGCGACGACGTTCGAGTTCGACGGTGAGAGCTCTGGCCTGCTTGCACCTGGAGACAGCCGGTGGCCGTTCTCGAATGGTTTTGGGTTCGCCACATGGATATATGTAGAGGCATTCTCAAACCCGTGCAACATATCTATGGCCACGGTGGCCACTGCAGCAGCTGCAGCATCGACGTCTGCGAGATCATCGGCGTGGGCGGCGGTTGCCGCTGCTTGCACACTTGCTGGAGAAGGGATGAAGCACATGCCCTGGCTTTTCAGTTTCCTCACTGCTGATAACGATGGTGTGGAGGCTTATTTCCATGGCCAGTTTCTAGTAGTGGAGAGTGGGACTGGAAAGGGGAATAAGGCTTCCCTGCGTTTCACCATGAATTCAAACCACAGTGTTGGTACTTCCTTGGTTTGGAGTGCACAAGCAAGCAGGGTTTGCTCGGCAAGGTCGACAGTGAGCTGCGGTTGTATGTGGATGGCAACCTTCATGAGAGCTGTCCGTTTGAGTTCCCACGTATCTTGAAACCGCTGGCTTTCTGCTACATTGGGACGAACCCACCACCAACTATTGATGGCTTGCAGCCACGCCAGCGGCAATGCCCATTGTTTGCCGAAATGGGGCCTATCTATATTTTCATGGAGCCAATTGGGCCAGAGAGGATGACCCGGCTAGCTTCCAGGGGAGGAGATGCAGTTCCCAGCTTCAGCAATGGCGCTGGTTTGCCTTGGAAAGCTAGCTGTGACCACATTAGGGAAATGTCAGAAGATAGTTATACACTTGACATGGAGATTGGAGGAAGCTTACATCTTCTTTTCCATCCTAGCCTACTTAACGGCCGATTTTGCCCCGATGCTTCACCTTCTGGTTCAACAGGTTCGTTCTATAGTTGAGCTGTCAATCTTACCTGCCTTTCAATATTTTAATTTACGAAACAGCCAACCTGTTAATTCATAGAAGAACCCCAACGGAGAATGCAAAAGGACAACAAAGAAAAGCACTAAAACATGTTAACAGAATGGCCTTGCCTAATTCTACTCGTATCTTTGGTGTTACTTGGGGAGTTGAACCATGGTTTAGGTACAATCCTGGTATAGGGCACACAAATCTTCTGTATTTCATATATGGCCTGCCGTTTATTGCATACTGCAGTCTTTAGAAATTTTTTTCTCAGTTCTGCATGAATTCCTGTGTTGGTCGAAATAAACTGCTGTCTTTAGTGGTTGTCACTTGTCACAAATTGACATACCGTTAATCACTACCAGGGACGAGGGTGTTTTTAGCGGTTGCCACATACCAAAACTTAGATCATGCAATATTGTTAGTAGATATAACCAAAAAAGGTGGGTTGAGTTTGTTTCCCAGTTTCCCATCAATCATTCCTGTATTGATTGAAAACAATTGTCATCCTCACATGCTATTAACCATTACCAGGGAACAGGGTTCTAATTACTGCCGAAACTTGTTATACAATAACTGATATATTCATAAAAAGTGGCTTAGGCTGGTTCAGAAGGATAAATATTGATACTACTGTATTCAATCTTAGGTACTCACCGAAGGCACCAGAAGTTGTTGGGATGGTTCACATATCTTATCGCGTGCGACCTGCAGAATCTTTATGGGCATTAGCTCGTGGAGGTCCAATGGCTTTACTACCATTGACTGTGAGCAATGTCGAGATGGATAACCTGGAACCTATACTTGGTGATTTGTCACTGTCTCTTGCCACTTCTTCTCTTTCTGTTCCTATTTTCAGGATAATATCCCTGGCAATTCAACATCCTGGAAATAAGGAAGAGCTCTGCCGTACATGGACCAGAGCTCATATCACAAGTTTTACATCATTTATTGGAAACACTGTCGAGACTGGAAAGTGGGAAGAATGAGATACTGAGAGATGAGGAGCTTGTTACTGCTGTTGTATCTTTGTGTCAGTCTCAGAGAAATGATCCTCGTCTAAAACTACAGCTCTTTAGCACTTTGCTGTTAGACCTGAAGATGTGGAGCTCATGCAACTATGTTCTGCAGAAAAAGCTTCTCTCTTCACTCGCAGACATGGTTTTTGCAGAATCCTCTTGCATGTATGATGCAAATGCGTTGCAAATTCTTCTTGATGGATGCAGAAGGTGTTATTGGGTAACTCGTGAAGGAGATTCGATAGATACCTTTGCATTGACTGGAATTGACAGACCTATAGGGAAAGTGAATGCTCTTGTTGATGAGCTTTTGGTTGTTATTGAACTGTTGATAGGAGCAGCTTCTTCTACAATGGCTTCTGATGATATTCGTCGTTTGGTAGGATTTGTTGTCGACTGCCCACAAGCTAACCAGGTAACTGAACTCGACACTGGCAGTCGAGCACAACATTACATGCCTCTTGCCAAGAAACAAAGACTCTCATCCAAGTTTCGCTAGCATTTCTCTTATTGATCAGGACGATGTTTATACATAGAAATATCTTTTCCATTTGTTCAGAGTTTGGAATCTGCATAGTACGGTATAATATGTTGTGGTCACAAATTTGGAGTACCGCATATTCGGAAGTGTTTGTTTCATAACAACGAAATTCTGAAGAGAAAACTACTTTTTTTAGTTAAATTGTTGTCATATTTTGAGTTATATGTTCTTTGCTTAATCGGTGCTAATGCTTAATCGTGGTGGTCTATACCATGAGATATGCACCAAACTCACTCTTACTACTATTGTATAGCTTCTCTAAGTGGTAACTGGTTAAGAGAATTGTTATGGTGATTTTAATAATGTGCTTTGTTTGCAGGTTGCTAGGGTCTTGCTCCTCATCTACAGATTGATTGTGCACCCGAATAGCACTAGAGCGCACATGTTTGCTGAGTCATTTATTTTGTGTGGAGGTGTAGAGGCATTACTTGTTCTTTTGCAGAGGGAGGCTAAATATGGAAGTTCTCATGCAAAATTTAGTAACAGTGATTCGGTCTTGAAACCAACTGCGAGTGAAGCAAACTGCAATCACGAGATCCAGTTAGTTGGTGATGAACCACCTTCTCATGAAGCTAACACTGAACTTGAATCCAGTAGCAAATGGTGCTTACTAAAGAATCAGTTCATAAATAATTTGGGTGGCACTGACTTCCAAAATATCTCGGACAATGATCAGAATAATGTGTACAATATCGATAATGGTGATGGAGTACTTGTTGGGATAGTTCATGTTTTGGGCGCTTTAGTTGCCTCAGGTCACTTGAAGCTTGCCTCACCTATTGCAAAACCAAAGTTGCCAAGTGGTTTTCTGACAACTGCAAATGGTGAAGGAAATTCCATGTTTGAAGACAGAGTATCTTTACTGCTCTTCGCATTGCAGAAAGCTTTTCAAGCAGCTCCAAGAAGGCATATGACCAGAAATGTATATAGGTCTTTAATGTCTGCAGCGGTATGGTGTTCTTTAACTGACTTATAGAGAATGGATATGTGATATGTTTTCATCACTACGCTAATTGGTTCATATAATTACCTTTTTGCCTTCCACTAGATTGTGTTATCACCTTTTGTACTTGAATAAATATTTGGAATCTTATCAAAGCAAGACTTCCAAATGCAAGTTCTTCAAAGTTTATCTGGCCACCGTTCACATGAGTTCAAATTGTGCTCATTTAAGCATCTCATAGATCGGACTTATTTTACTCTAGAAATCCTGAATCATGTCTTGTTTTGTTGACTGCAGATCAACATTTCTGCAGCAAATGATAGTGTAAACTTTCATGATTCTGGATATCGCTTTCAACATATTCCGCTCTTGTTAGTTCTACTCCGTTCTCTACCATATGCATCACGAGCATTCCAAGCTCGTGCTATTCAGGTACATTTACTGGATTGTTAAGATTAAATATTTCCTGATTTTTATATTAATAATGATATTATTATGATGATATGCTCACTGAAATCTATTCCGTTCTTTGTATTCTCTTGATTTACGTTCCATACACCAATGTCATTATTCTTGTTTTTTGAAGCCATGATCTTGCTGGGAACGTTAAAGTTTTTTTTTTTGAATTTGGGAACGTTAAAGTTGCATCCAATAAGTTTGTGTTTTTATCATTGTCAATCTGATTCTGTTAGCTTCTGTTTTCCATGAAATTTCTTCTTGTTTGTATTTGTCCAGCTGTGCTGGTTGTGTGGTTTAAATACTGATGAATGATATATGTGGTTACCTTTGCAAAAACAAAACAAGATGTCTGCACCCTAGATACCATTTTCCACGATTCAGCTACAAACTTGGTTTTGTTTCATCTACCATATCCCAAAGCTGCACTAGCTGAGTAATTTGCATGAGCCTCATCGAAAGTATTGCCTTCAACTCTTCATTAGATGCATTAGGTAATTATTGTTGTAAACCCAATCAGTCAAATATGTGAATGCCGAACATTGATTTTGCCAAAGCTAAGAAACATAATTACCTTTTTTTACTTTGATTTTGTTTCATGGAATCTCTTATTTATCCTAAATTTTGATCACTTATTGGTGCCTTCTATATTATTTCAGGATCTTCTATTTTTGGTTTGCAGTCACCCCGAGAATAGAAGTACTATGACTTCCATTGCGGAATGGCCTGAATGGATTTTGGAGGTTATGATTTCTAATCACGAGGTAATGTTTATTTCATGACAAATCCAACATGTTGCAGTTCAAATTACAATAAGACGTCCGTCATATATTATGTATATTTTTTGCTTTTTGTACGTTCATTGCTGCGGATTCTAATATGTAAGGTTGATATGTAGATGGGTGATAACAAAGATTCAGATGGTGTAAGCATATTTGAACTTCAAGATGTCATACATAATTTTCTAATTATTATGCTGGAGCATTCAATGCAGCAAAAAGATGGGTGGAAGGCAAGTGACTATGATCTATTGTGTTTCTATTTAGACATTAACCTACTTTATACCGCTGTTCAGAAATTTAAGGCGTGCTTTTCGAGATTTATCTTTGACCAAACGTTTGTTCAATAGTATGTGTATTATGTAATACATAATCGATATTGTTGGGTTCGTATTTAAAATCCCCATTGAGTGATATGTATTCTTGTAAGATGATCCACATATATTTTGGCTAATCATTGGTCAATATTAAATCTTGGAAAATGGGCATGTCTTATATTTCTGGCCTCGGGTAGTAGGATCGTAAGTTTCCTTTTTTTTCAAGAATGGACCGGATTTTCTTTTGTGGTAACGTTGTGCTTGGATTTGATGCCTTTTCTTTTACAAGGTTACTTACTGTATCTTGATGGGTTTTTATTGATCTAATACTACAGGATGTAGAAGCAACAATACACTGTGCAGAATGGCTTTCAATGGTTGGGGGATCTAGCTCGTGGGACCAAAGAATTAGGTAAATAAAAGGTCAATAAGCAGCAATGCTCCCGTGCCATAATTTGCAATTAGTTATGTATATTGTGTCCAATCCATGATTTCGGTATGGATCACTACAAAACACAGACGTGCTTTTTGTTTGATATATAGGCACTAGAAGAAGTGTTTAGGTGATACAAACACCATAATTTATAAATTTTTGAAGCATGGCATTATGCAGGACTGTAGTTGAAATTCCTTCTAAATATTCTCCATGTACTTCTAAAAATAGCTTTAGCCTGTAGTTGTTTGTTACCGCCTCATCACGTCAGTTTGCAAGAACATGCAGGTCTATATCATGGTCCGCCTGGTTATTTTATTGATATATACATATTCTGTTACTTGTATAGAAGAACATATCATTATCTTAACTTTGCAATATGAGTGTGTATTTTCATTTTTTTTCAAGGCGTGAAGAATCATTACCAATTTTCAAAAGGAGATTACTGGGTAGTCTACTTGATTTTTCTGCCCAGGAGCTTCGAGTTCAGGTAGATACTCCTTCTTACACAAATATTATGATCCGAGACTTGGACTTCTATTGTTTTGACAATACAGTACGCCCGATAGCAAGGCATTTTTTTTTCATATTTCTTGTTATCATCATATCCGTTGTTGTGGCATCTAGAGAACCCAGTTGGCTGTTAGATGGCGCTACCTAGGTATGCAGGAGTCCTAGAAGTAAGAGTCTTAAGTCTTTATGTTCAAGTTAGTTTGGAATAGCTCTGTAATGGAGCGATTTTGTAATAGTTTCCAGCTGCTGCCAGTTGGAGTTACTGTTGAGTGAGCAGTAATCGACCTATAAGGCCTATAATAATATAAGGATGTATTCCCTTTGTAAGGAAACAAAGTTTGTAGTGTATGAGATAAATCAGTAAAGTTTCAAACTAGTTCATGGGTGCATGTGTCCTTGAGAAACCAAGAGAAGGGGAGAACAGCGTGTGCATCGCAACTTGAGAGAGGAAGTCCTGCTGGAAGCTAGCAGCTAGCTCTAACAATTGGTATCAGAACTACGTTGTGTTAGCTCGAGTGAGATATGAAAAAAACAAGGAGATATTGTTTCCCTTCGATACCCTATGCCCACAAAGACCAACTACTTGGCATTGTCCATTAGGATGAAGTTGTCCATGTGTGCCCAAAGAGTTTGGGAGGTGTCAAGCCAAAATATCCTAAGGTGCCCATGGAGGAGAGTAAGGATCAAGTGGAGTTGGCTTCGATTTACCAAGGGACACCATAGGAATGCTCTTCCTTGTTTCCGAAAAGGAGACATCCAAGGTGAAAGATCAAGGTTTATTGACTGGAGGAGGATGAATAGATTATAACTTTCAATTAGAGCAACTAAAAGCTGAAGCAACAGGAAGTAAAGTAGATCTAGCAACAAGATGCAAACAAAGTAGTGCACGAAGTAAAAGCTAGATGCGAAGACACTGGATGTGTCCTCAAGTTCAAGTTGTTGGCAACAACTCTACGTCTTTGTTGGAGAGGCTAGGCATGCATGCCTTGTGCCCGGACTTCACCTTGTTCTCCTTGAGCTTAAGTTTCGTGGGACTTGCTCAATGACTCATGGTGGATCTTGAGGCGGAACCCTTACAAACTTTGCTCAAAGCTTGCTCCACAGAGCAGAAAAACGAAGCATAGCTGGCTACGAGATGACAAATCTCCATGAGTAACAATGAAGATCTTTAGGCTAGACATTGGTTTTGCTTGATACTCAACTAAGCTCAACTTCCTTTTTCCTCTCTTAGGACGTGCTCAAGAATTAGAGGGTACTTTCTGAGATGAAGGGGAATAAATCTCAAATCTGAAAGCCGTAACCCGCATCGGTCGGGTCCCTTAAATAGGCACGAGGCATAATAGAGTCGTTGCTATTTCCCTTTCCATGTATACCAGTTCTTCAAACTGTTCATACCAAGAACCTTCCAACGGTCAGAATCCTCAAGCCTCCGATGGCACCGCGACTGAGCTTCGCTCAAGTCGATGACTCCGCTTGTAAGCCCGGTCACACCGGAAATAATGATATTCTCAAAAGAGCCACACCAGAACAATTCCCGGTGGTACGGACTAGAGAATCTGTGTAACCGAGATTTCAACTGCGTGACCACTGGATGACCTAAATCCAGTAACAGAGGCATAACACGGTTAGAATTAATCTTGTCATCATAATATCCGTAGTTGTTTTTGGTAACTAAGAGAATTCAATTGGCTTTCAGATGGAGCAAGCTTAGTCCTGATTTATTCATAGTTTGTAAGTAAGAGTCCCAAACTCCTAATCCCTTGTGTTCAATTCAGTTTGGAATAGCATATTTGTCATCAATGATATCCCAAGAAACAGAAAAAATATGTATAATTTTTTCTTTTGTTTCCTAAACTTCACATTTGTTACGAAATATGATACTCCTAATACATTCACGCGATTCTATGTAACATTGTGCAGCTGAGCTCAATCTTGTGAACGTAAGACACACTGTCTGTTAATTTACAAGTTATGCAGTTATGGTTTTGTCATTTAACATTTGATTTTATTTTCTTGTTTGTCCCTACAGCAGTCTGAAGGAATTACTGCTGCAGCATCTGATAGTGCTGCAGTGGAGGTACCTAAAGAAGCAAAAATGCAAGCAGAAAAAGCTGCCCATGTCTCAGTAGTCTTGGCTGAGAATGCTATAGTTCTGATGATGTTTGTAGAAGATCATCTGAGGTCACGCAGTCAACAATTTTTTACATCCTGCTTAATTGACAGTAGTGCATTTCCTGCATCGATGGCTTCCAGTAGGTCATTGAGCAGAACTGGTAGCGAGCCTTTAGAAGCTGGGGTCTCGAGGCAGTCTTTGTCCAGTGATGCTGGTGGACTGCCGGTTGATGTATGTATATCTAGAACAGGCACATCAGAATCTTGTTTGCGTAATTTCAGTTTATGTTCTTTCATTGTTTTTACATGTTGCCCAACTTTTTTTCTTCTGAGGATTTTTAAAATTTGCGAGATGCTACATTATGTCGTTGCTAAAGATGTTAAATTCATTAGTGGTATTGTGTATGACTGGAAGTCCAGTTTCTAGAGTCAATAAGGGCACCATCCATTATAGAAATTACACTATTTCTTGAAACTTGACAAGCATATGCATAGTATTTCTTTTCAAAAAGGACACTACCCATTATAGGAGTCACACCATTTCTTAGAACTCGGCAAGCATGTCTATATATTTCTTGGTAATAAGTATGTGTACAATCCAGAAGGATACTGTGTAGCATAGCTTATTTAAGAATTCCCCTTCATAGTCCATAGTCTTATACTTTATGGTCAGTTTCATCTACTTCATACATCTTACTTTTATCATTGGTGTGCAAAAATGATCCAGGTTCTTGCTTCTATGTCTGATACAAATGGGCAAATTTCTGCTGAGGTGATGGAACGTGTAACGGCAGCAGCAGCAGCTGAACCTTATGGATCTGTCAGGCATGCATTTGTATCCTATGGGAGCTGTATTTCAGATCTTTCTGAAGGTTGGAAGTATAGAAGCCGGTTGTGGTATGGTGTATGTATCCCACCCAAATCTAATATCTTCGGAGGAGGAGGAAGTGGTTGGGAAGCTTGGAAATCTGTTGTAGAGAAGGACTCCAGTGGGAACTGGATTGAACTACCATTAGTGAAGAAATCAGTTGCAATGCTGCGGACACTTCTACTAGATTCTGGATTTGGGGCAGGCCTGATCTCTGGAGCGGGATCTGGCACTGGCACGGGTGTTATGAGTGCACTTAATCAGTTGTTAGATAGTGACCAGCCATTTTTTTGCATGCTCCGGTTGACTCTTATTTCGATGAGGGAGGATGATACTGGGGAAGACTACCTTTTAAGGAGGAACATTGGAATGAATAATGTTGGATCGGAAGGATTGAGCTGTCAATCTGAAAGTGTGATTGCACTTGATGGTAACTGTTGTTCGCCTACCAGAAAACCTGAGTCTGCACTTCTATGGAGGTACACCATGTCAGCTATTAAGTATTAAGCATCATCTATGAAATAATAGTGCAAGAAAAAGATTTGATCCAGAATTATCATATCATGGTCGATAGTAGCCAGTGGCCTTTCATTCTGTACTCTGTACTGTTCATTTTGTCCATTAGTTCTTCATAGGTTTCTTTAAAGCATTCACTGATATTTGGAACTCTTGTTTTTGCACAGAGTGCTTGGCCCCATTTTGAATATGCCAGTTTCTGAATCTAAGAGACAGAGGGTTCTGGTGCATCATCGGTCCTCTATTCCGAGGTACACACTATTTTTCACTCATGGAAGAATATTATATGCATCTAGAAACATACCAGTGTTCCATGTTACCCTTTCAGATTGAACAATTCATCAAAACACCACACCTCAGACATGATTTTGAACTGCTACATATTGAGGAAGCTCGAAACACACCTGTATTTCCTGATAAATTTTCGTATTTAAGTAAAAAAAATAACGTACCAAAATGTTACTTAGAAATACTCATTTACCAAACAGGCTTCGCTTTTTTTCTTTTTGAGTGAACGGCTTCACTTTTTCTAATGTGGATCCGAATAAGTGTGGTTCCCACAGTCCATCGCCACATTACCTTCTACGTCCTGGACTTACATGTCCATTGCTCTTTTGCAAGGGAAAAAAGATCCCCACTATTTATAGGACCCAACGTAGGAAAATCGTATAACTCTATGCTGCTGCTGTCTGTCTGTTTATGTTGTTTGAGTTTAGTAGATAAATACAGCAAAGTTGCGTATTATGTGTTATTTCTGAATTCATGAAGTTTATAATATCTACAGGTATGGCAAGCTGTAAGTAGTGACAGAAAACCATTAAGGAAGAAGTATCTTGAATTGATCATGCCACCATTTGCAGCTGTGCTGAAAAGATATCGCTCTATTTTGGCTAGTATTCACGAGATTGCATCTTCGGATGGACAAAATCCTCTAGTTGTTGATGATTGTCCTTCGGCTGCAGATGCTTTACCTGTTGAGGTAACAATTGATTCTAAATAGGTCATACAAGATGTAATGCTGAACTGTATACTTCTGATCTAGTAATGCTTGTTTGAATCTTATAGCTTCCTAGAAGAAATGCTACTTTGGCAAGTAGAACTCTTAATTTAGGATCATTAGCTTAAGACCAGGTGCTTTTTTAATTTGCTTGCTTCCTTTCATATGTTCTAGAATTTATTTTTAAATGGTGCTTTGACTAATTAGCATAGCTATTTATATCTAGATATTACTTTTGGGGAAGGCTTTGATGTTTCATATGAAACTTTTTGTTGCTCCACTTGGACAAAGATCTCATCATTTTTTGTGTGCATAATTCTAGACGTTCACAGTAGGATTTTTGTTTTGCATTATATTCAGGCTGCTGTTTCAATGGTATCTCCTGGCTGGGCTGCTGCTTTTGCTTCTCCTCCTGTTGCAATGGCATTGGCCATGATTGCTGCTGGTGCCTCTGGGGCAGAAACAATCGCACCGCCAACAAATAAATTGCGCAGGCGTGACACCTCATTGCTTGAGCGTAGATCAGCTAAATTACACACATTCTCAAGTTTCCAGAAGCCTCTCGATACAACACCCATCCTTCCGCATCTGCTCCAAAGGACAAAGCATCTGCTAAAGCTGCAGCCCTGTCTGCTGCTCGTGACCTTGAACGTAGTTCTAAGATTGGCTCGAGAAGGGGTCTTAGTGCTATAGCAATGGCAACTTCAGGACAAAGGAGGTCTGCAGGTGATATTGAGCGAGCCCAGAGGTGGAATACATCTGAAGCTATGGGTGCTGCTTGGATGGAGTGTTTGCAATCTGCTGATTCAAAGTCGGTCTCAGGAAGAGATTTTTCTGCCCTTTCGTACAAATATGTTGCACTCCTTGTTTCAAGTTTTGCCTTAGCACGGAACTTGCAACGAGTAGAGGTATGTTAACATTGAATAGCATGCTTATCAACATCAAACAGAACGCTTCCGCTTCTGATATTTAGTATTTTCAGATGGAGAGGCGAACACAGGTTGATATTTTGAACCGTCGTTGTGCATCTGTTCGAGTTTGGGCATGGCGACGTCTTCTTCATTGCTTAATAGAGACAGATAGACTCTATGGACCTTTTGGAGAACTTCTGTGTACTCCTGATAGCGTACAGACACAATCATGTTTTTCTTTTATACTCTATTGCATTGCTATTAAAAGAATCATCATGATATATTTATTACTGTAGAGATCTTATTGTACCTCTCTACATTTTATCATACAGATTTTTTGGAAGTTAGATTTTACTGAGTGTTCATCAAGGATGAGAAGATTTATGAAAAGAAACTACAATGGGTCAGATCATTTGGGCGCAGTTGTTAATTTTGAGGAGCAGAAACTTCTTTGTGATGGTGTTGAATCCTGCCACAAAAAGGAAGAGAACACTCGATTTGCAAATGTTCTCCCAACTAGTTCGTTGATTATAGTGGATGGAGGACATGAAGATGTTGAGCAGATAGAAACTGATACTCTTTGCAGCAGTGTAGATGATCAACTAAGAAATTCCTTGCCACCTGACCCTTTTAAAGGATCAACGGATTCAAGAAGTTCAGACTTTTCTGGTGTTCACAACTTGGTGCGATCCACAGTAGTTACACCTGGTTACAGGTCTGGCGAAGAAAATAAAAGAATTATAATTGAACTGCCATCGTTGATGGTGCGGCCACTGAAGACTGTACGGGGAACCTTCCAAGTAAGTGTGTGCTGATGTACGTACTTCCACCTGTATAGTCGTACCTACTGTAAAATCTTTTCTTAGGGAATCCAAAGAGCTTCTATTAGAAGCGCCAGCCATATTTTCCCGGGCCGGACTCTAATCGACCTCAGTTCTCCCATGAGCTTAACTAGTGAATTTCATCATATGAGTCTAATAAGAGTTTGAGTCCTAGTGTAATCCCTAGCGATCCCGTAGTAAAGTCTGGTAGTAGTCTAGCACTGTAAATAAAGGTGTGGGTATCCTGGTTTACACAATTATCCCCACTAATTTCATCTGCAGTGTTTTTGGTATTACAAGTTTTTCTTTGGAGAACATGAAGGGAGAGGAAAAGTGAAATGTGTTAGTAAGAAAAAGTAGTTCATCTAAAACTTACAATGTTCAACAGGAACCACCACGGCATAATCAAGTTGTAAACTGAGAAACAAACCCGAGCCTGAAACCCACAAACAAAATTAAAAAGCTAAAATTAAATTTGTTGCAGATTAAATGGACCCCTATTTTTTCTCAATCAATTAACCCAGCTTTTCGAAGCATCAGCCAATTGTTGGGGGTAACTCTAGCCTTCAAACATTCTGAAACAACTAATAACAGTATTTCCATCTTTTTTTTAGGGGCGCACCTGTTCTTTTGTATCCAAATATTCCAATATCCCAAAATTATCGACACGCTGAAGATTTTTTATCACCATCTTGTGATTTAACTAAATTAAGAATATCAAATACTTATATAATTGTGTCCAAACCTATCTGAATCAAGTTTGAGCAGCTCTGACCTTATTAATAAGTTTTTTGTTCTTATTTTCATCGCACGACAATATTCTACTTCATCTCCTAATCCGTCATGCTCATATTTATCTTAACCCCCAGTGTATCTTTTTCTCAGGTCACATCAAAGAGGATTAATTTCATAGTTGATGAGCATATAAGTGACAGTGACAGTGACAGTTACATGGATGATGTTGCATCTACTAGTGGCCAATACGATCAGCAAGACAAAGATAGAAGCTGGTTCATATCTTCAGTGCATCAGATTTATAATAGAAGGTACATGTTATTTGTTATTATCTGGTTTTCATTAAAGTTATTACTTAATATTAAGTTTATTGAGACGTTCTCAGCTTTTAGCCATCTATGCGGCTATGCCTCATATATCTGTGGACTCCGAGTTAACACTGACTGTTTAGTGCTTATGTATGTATGTGTCATACTGATTCAAATTAACTGTTGCAGATATTTGTTACGTCAAAGTGCTTTGGAATTATTTATGGTAGATAGATCCAATTTCTTCTTTGACTTTGAGGTACATCATTTATGAGACTCACTTTACACTGTTTGAATCTTATGTATGAATAACCATTTTAAAATTGTATCTGAACTGTATCTAGGATAAAGAAGCATGTAGACATGCTTATCGGGCCATCATTCACACCAAGCCTCCTTACTTGAGTGATATTTTTCTAGCTACCCAGGTTGGTTTTCAACACAGTTAAGTAACTTGAATGTTTTTATCTACACCTACCGGTGGCACTAATATATTATGTTTTGTTTTAGAAACCTGAGAAAATCCTTATGCAGACACAATTAATGGAGCGCTGGGCTAAATGGGAGGTATATGAGTACAACTCATTGCTGTTGTCATGTATGTTAAGTAGACTCAAGATCTGAGTATAACTTTCTTGTGCAGATTAGCAATTTTGACTACTTAATGGAACTGAACACTCTTGCTGGGCGCAGTTACAATGACATCACACAGGTATTATTGCTTTAGAATTATCATTTATGAATCTGATGGGTTCTTGCTTCTATTTTCCTTTAATGACTCCTACCTATTTGTCCAGTATCCTGTCTTCCCGTGGGTACTATCAGATTATCAGTCCAAAAGACTGAACCTGGAAGATCCTTCCTCATACCGAGATCTTTCAAAGGTAAATTTTGTACTAATGTTCTTGCTGATAATAGTAGTCTACTAATCTGGAGGAATCTTTGCATTGCTTTTATTTACACGGCTGATGGTATTTGATTCTTTGCAATGAAGCCAATTGGTGCTCTTAATTCAGAACGGCTGAAGAAATTCCAAGAGCATTACTCTAGCTTTAATGATCCGATCGTACCAAAATTCCACTATGGTTCACATTATTCTAGTCCTGGCACGGTACGTATTTTTAGATCTTGCATGCTTTTGCTCAGTTTTTTGCTTGTGTTGCGCCTTTTGTTTGGGCTAAGGTGTACTTATGAAGTTATTCTGTAATATCAACTGATTCCTTGCTACATTTCAAGGACAGTCCCTCCTCTAGTTGATTTTTTTTAAAAAGTTTACCTTGATTGCAATGATGGTGTATTGATATTGACCTCTACTACAGGTATTGTATTATCTTGCCAGGATAGAACCTTTCACTACCCTCCGTATTCAGTTGCAAGGTGGCAAGTTCGGTGATGATGATCACATGTTCTCTGATATCCCCCGGACCTGGAATAGTGTCCTTGAGGACATGACTGATGTAAAAGAGCTAGTAAGTTTTGTTGAAAATGTGCTCCAGATACATTCCACATAAATAGTGCACAGAACGGTACTTATTACAGAAGTCTAATTAGAATTTATATTGGACTCTAATCATGTGACCTTTTTTTTCTCTAGGTTCCAGAGATGTTTTACCTTCCTGAGGTATTTACTGATGTGAATTCCGTTGACTTCGGGACAAATCAACTTATTAAAAAGCTAGGTAAAGTTCACTTCAGTTTTAAACACATAAGAGAACCGAGTGTGAATCAGTAGGGAAAGACGTGGCTCTAGCATTTGAGTCAGCTCAATGTTAATGCTCACCTACTTCTTACTGCCCCCGTCCACAAATACATGGTGTATGAGTTAAGTCAGCCAAAGCTTTCTAAGTTTGACCAAGTATTCTTCTTCTTCTCCTAAGCATTTTGTCCCAAACAAGTTGGGGTGGGCTAGATATGAAACCCTTTCACGAGTACTTCCCAAGAGGTCACTCATCCTAGTACTACTCTCGCCCAAATGGATTTCAGACCCATGGGACTGGCTAGATTTTATGTTGGCTCGCCAAGCCTATCACAACCCTTAGATATGAAACCCTATCACGAGGACTTCCCGGGACGTCACCCATCCTAGTACTACTCTCGTCCAAATGGGTTTCATACCCATGGGACTGGCTAGTTTTTACATTCTCTCTCCAAGCCTATCACAACCCTCCTTTACCCTTGCTTTGGACCGGCTATGCCTAGAATACATAGGCGGATTTAAGTTTGACCAAGTATATATGCAACACTAAATTTAGAGCTTTATGCTTTGACTCGAACTAGATAGTAGGCACGAGAATAGTCGTACAATAAATAGTGAATACATGTTCGTTGCGGCGTCTGCAGGCAGCTTCTCTATTAATATACAATACAATATCAATTTCAGTAAGTCCACCACAAGATATATTTTCTTATTGTATTTATTCAATTTTTTTTGATATTCTCTTATATATATTTGGTCAACTTAGTAAGATTTAACTTTTCACTGAATTCATATGCAATGTATTTGTAGACGGAAGGAATAACTGAATACCATTTATCCTTGCCATTCTATTATTAAAATAGTTTTTATGCAGACAGTGAGGCTGATCCCCATAAATTTGAGTTTTCACTGCAGGCTCTGTAGCATTACCTCCTTGGGCTGAGAACCCTGTTGATTTTATACATAAACATCGGAAGGCTCTTGAGAGTGATCATGTCTCTGCTCATTTGCATGAATGGGTTGATCTAATATTTGGGTACGTTAGTTTTGTGCTGTTCCTTTTCTTTTGCCACTTCATAACATAACTTCTTTATTCACTTAATTATATCCACTGATCCCTTTCACATTTGCCAATGCCATGCATACCATGTCCATTCTTTTATTGATTTGTTCAATCCTCTTGTACCTGTTTGAATGTTTTTACCAAACATGACCTCAGTCAGAACTTATCTATGTTATGAATACTAAGGCTATTAGCTAGCCCATTGACACTAAAGTAAGCATGATGTGAGAATGCACATATCAAGTATCATTCGAGCTGATAACGGCTACAACTTTTGTTGGGATAGCTTTCCAGTGTACCAAAACATCATTTGTTAGTAAGGAATCAAATGCTACAGAGTTCATTAATGGATACTAGAATGAAAGGAAAATTAATACCACCCCTGCTACTCCACTTAATGGATCCTTATCAAAGGATCAATGCTGTTCTTTTGTTTGAACAAAAGCTGTGGGGTAGGCCCCGGCACTAAAACTATGTATAGGGCTACAGTTGGACTTGGTATATGTGGAAGGTTAGTTGTTATGGGTCAGCCACGTGTAACCGAGGGCTAATACAAAAAAGGCGTCACAAGGTATCTAAAATAGACAAGACGGATCTGGGAGGCTAAACAGAAGGTCATGAGGGGTGACTGGACCAACATTGGCACAACGGTCCGAGATGCCGTGCGATGGCCTCGTCGGGCTTTGGCGTTGGTGAACCTATGTCGATTTAATACATGGGGAAGAGCGCCTGTAGTGGCTGCCCTGGGGATGTAGGCATTGATTGATGAACCTTGTCGACGAATATCATATTTCCGTCATCTTACCTGCGATAATTTAATCATGATAATTCTAACAGATCTTACATCAAGAAATGCATATAATCATACAAATAACTTATATAAAGTTGGAAACAGTTGGAATCAAGCAGTAAATGAATTATTGATTCATTTGTTTTAGGGAAAGTCAAATCTGTTAAACCAATGGCACGTTGCTGCCATCATGTTTGTCTGGTTATTTTTACCGTCAGGCAATTGTTGGACTATTACTGCTATATTTAGTACATCAGACATGAGAGAAATAAAATTTCTTCTGTTAAAAGATGTATGGAATACAATTTATGATTTTGGTGTTCACCAGAGAGAAGCAATACATACATTGACTCTTTTTCTAACAGACACAACACTAGAGAAAATATTATTGATTATCATTTACATCTTTAGTTTGTTGATCCTTAGCGGCATGTCTTAATGTCATTTGATTAACCTTCTCTGTTTTATAACCTTTACTTTTCCTTGTTCAGATATAGACAAAGAGGTAACGAAGCAATGATGGCTAACAATGTTTTTCCCTACGCTACATACGGCGGGATGGTAGATATTGATAAAATCGCTGATCCAGTAAGTTCTTCGCATCCAACCTTTTTTATTATCTCAGTAACCATTTAGCTGTTCACGCTTTTCTGAAAATACTGAAGGTGCAACAGCGAATTGCACAAGATCAAATAGTGAATTTTGGACAAACACCATCGCAGTTGCTGACAGTTCCACACATACGTCGAAGACCTTTGGCAGATATCTTACAGCTGCAGGTGATTTTTACAAGCATCTTTCATGTTTTGTTCTTAAAACAAATGGTGATTTATTGACGTGCTGGTTGTAATTGTAACTATCCCAAGTATATATAAAGACCATACATAGTTAGTAATCACCATTATCAAGTACGAGTTTCAGGAGCAAAATCACACACTTTTAATGATGTGAAAAGTAATTAAGGGACATAATAACATAACATCCAAGAGTTTATAGACATAACATGGATACATCCGCATTCATGTTTGCCTCTAAAAGAAACATTAGCAAAGCATTTTTCCAATTTAAACATGAAAAAAAATCAGTTTAGTGGTGCATGCTCATTGCCTTCGAAACATGCAACTGCGATCTCAATGATGTATGAATTACGATGTGGGCATATCATTTTATTTAGCAACCAAAATTCACCTTTTTCCTTTCAAGTACACTATTGCTCTTTGGCCACCTCCTGTGGCTGCAGCGATTTGTTTTGAAAATTTGTTGATTCCTGTCCTTCAAAACCTCCCATGGAGCGCATATTTGCATGCCGCTGAATTTACACAACCTGTATCACGGCTACAGGCTGAGGCTCTCATTCATCGCACTAGTCATTTAGCTCTAGAATGTGCCACTTTCTCCTATCTCATGACTTACTACCAACTAATTACGCCTTTGTTTTCTGTGCAGACAATATTCCGAAACCCAAATGAAGTCAGATCTTATTTACTTCCTAATCCAGACCAGTGCAATGTTCCTGCTAGTGCAATGCTTGTATCAAATGACTGTATTGTAGTTGTCGATGCAAATGTGCCTGCAGCACATGTGGCGCTTCACCATTGGCAGCCAAGCACTCCAGATGACCTAGGGGCACCTTTCCTCTTTCATCCTGGAAGAAATGCCATAAATTCAAGTGGCGGCGCAATAAGGCGGATCTTCAAAGGACCTGCTTCTGCAGAAGACTATCATTTCCCGAGGGCCATAGCTTTCACCGCTTCTGCAATCCAAACTTCATCTTCTGTTGTTGTCACATGTGACAAAGAGGTTATAACTGGTAATTGTTGTATTCTCACCTCTCTTTTTTTCTCCTTTTCAAAGCTTTTTTCCCCACTCATTGGTACTTGTTGGAAAACTAATGTCCTTTATTTCTCTTTTTTTTTGTTCTTCGGTTTCATGCCTACTTTGTAGTGCGCCCTCCTAGTTCTTTTCCAGATGAAACCTGATGCCTAAGTGAAACACTACAAGTTGGTGTCAAACAACTAGTTTCCATTTTAGTTCCTGAATAAAACGATGTACTAAATTTAAGTATGCTGTTACTTCATTAGTTGCCTTTATGCTCTCATTTTATGTCAAAAAAGTTGTCGTTATGCTATGAAATATTGTCCGACTGGTCCTTTACTGCGTTGTTTCTGATGTCCATTTTTCTTTCACTGTAGGTGGACATGCAGATAATTCTGTGAAGTTGATCTCCTCAGATGGAGCAAGGACCATTGAAACTGCATGTGGGCATATTGCTCCTGTGACCTGTCTCGCACTATCTCCAGATAACAATTATTTTGTCACAGGGTCTCGTGATACAACAGTAATACTATGGAGGATACATCAGATGAGCTCTTCACATTGGAAAAATACTCCAGAACCTCCACCTTCTACACCGACAACACCGAGTAGTCCTGTAGCCAATAGTGGTGGTGGTGGTAGCAGTACAAGCAGAACTTTGGAAACCTCCAGGAAGCGGCGAATTGAAGGTCCTATGCATGTTCTAAGAGGACATCTTGGAGAAGTAACTTGCTGTTCTGTTAGTTCTGACTTGGGACTAGTTGTTTCGTTTTCACATATGTCTGGTGTCCTTCTACATTCTCTGAGAACAGGTCGGCTCATAAGGAAGCTGGATGTGAGAGAAGCGGATTTGATATGCTTATCTTCTCAAGGAATTATATTGATTTGGAATGAATCGGATAAGAGACTATCCACCTTCACTGTTAATGGAATCCCTATGGCTACCTCGGTTTTGTCACCTTTCTCAGGGCGTGTTAGTTGCGTTGAGGTTTCAACAGATGGCCAGTTTGCTTTAATTGGAACATCTTTATCTGGTAGTTGTGCTTGTGATGGCTGCACTGCTATTGATGAAGGTTATATAATTGAGGAGCCTGGTGACGTTTATGACGTACCAGAGTCGAAGGAGACCAGGTTATCTATTCATGTGCCCTCGATCTGCTTCATTGATCTGCAAAAACTTGAGGTGAACGCTCAATTTTTTTTTAACTTATGTGTTGATCCGCCTTATTTCCTACGAGAACTCACCAATAAGAAATATCCTATCAGGTAATTCATATACTAAAGCTGGTAGAAGGACAGGATATCACAGCTGTTGCTCTAAACGAAGATAACACTACCCTTGTCGCTTCAACAGCTGATAAGCAGCTAATAGTTTTCACAAATCCTGCGGTAAGTATTCCATGTGTACTATATTTATGATCACTAGCTGTCTGCAAGGCCTGATTGACAGATGTATTATAGATTACCCCACATTGATGCTTTCAGGGCTTTAATTGCCAAACCGAATGACTATCTCTCCAACAAATTTTCACATTAGCTAACCTCAATCTTGCAGTTGAATTCGAAAATAGCTGATCAGATGTTGCACGAAGGCGACGGGCTATAGTGAGAAAATCACCGCTGACTGAACTATTTTACACACCGACGCTCGAGAGAACGTTGCAAGGGAAGATACATAGGATGCTTGGGGAAAATGGCATGGAATCTGCACCGAATACAGAGGAGTTGCAACACAGCCCGCGTTTGCGCCGTGGTGGACTTGTACAGATGGCTCCGCTTCGGCTTTATGGACCTTGCCATTTTCCCACGTGGTGAAACATGCCAGACTACAGGGCCGCCTTTGTGTTGCCGACAAGGGATTCAGATGCACATACCTGAATGTTGCTACTACTCTGCTCTGAGTACTTGTGTTAGTTGTGTGATAGTGTGCCTACATGGACGTCGGCACAACTGCCCAACTGCCATCTCTGTACAAAATCTCGTCCAAGTAATTGATCATCTTTCATTCGCTTGTGCAATCCTCTGTTCACAAGTATTGCCATGTGGTCATTGGCCGCGCTATTATTCATTAAAAAAGAATATAGGGTTTTGCTAATCCTAAGTTGTTTGAGAATTAACTAAAAATCTAGTCGCCTCCTTAGCCGTTGGATTTGCTCGTGATTCGTGTCGGGCCGAGAGTTGCACATGAGTAGCAACCACGTGAAACTGAGAAAAAAATATCCACGTAACTATTTAGCATTCGATTTGCCTCTTGATTTGTACTAATCTGAGAGTTGCATAAGCTTTGCAATTGTGAGATTCGGGCAATATCAATCTGTGTGGCAACATGTTATTGTCTCCCAAAAAGAAGAAGGGATCTCAGGTCGACACATGTAGATTAAATACAGCTAACCTATGGCACAAACAGTCCTCATACTGACGGCAGCAAGAATATATTCCTGTATGAATATGACCATGCATGTACACTCCAGGAGCATGCTCTCCTCCCTGGCTAGCCGGCAGTACATTCTGATGAACCATGAACGTACGGACATTCTACACGGCCGAACATCTGCGACCATGAACGCACGTACGCAACCGCCGAAATCTCCGCTTTGTTGGTGCATACATAAATGATCCCTTTTGTGTGGTCGACAGTTATACGGGCACAGGGCAAGCTCGCTAGCATCCATGGCAATCTCTCTCACGTCTCCGTCTTCTTCCTCGCCGTGCCAGGTAATAAGCTGTGGTGAAGAAGAGACACGCCGGCTCTCCATTTTTACAGGTGAGATAGCCCGGCTGGCCTTATCCCCATGGAGCCCATATATACCGCACATCGAAAAAGCTAGCAGGGGGTCGATCATCTCGGTCGGATGGATGGATAGGTATGGATCGATCGTGCACCACGACCCGCCGCAAGACCGAAAACGATGCGTGGATCAGTCGATGGTCGATCGACCGAGCATTCTCGGTGCACCAGAAGAGATCCAACAGAAAGTCTCCTCTTCCGCCCCGGCCATGGCCAGCTCCACGTGGGGGACGGCGGCGCGTAGCTATTAGCTTGGCCAAGAAGATCAGCCGGATCCAGGCGTAGCATTGACCGAAGCAGTGCCAGCAAAACCGTGACGGGAACGGGCAAGAACAGGGACAAGCACTCGCCAGCCGGGTCTTTGGTTTTTGCTGCTGCCGTCGCTGTTCGGTGTGCCTGCTCCATCGATCTGCCGCCACAATTCCGTGGAATGGCGTGTGGGCCGTGAAAGCTACGAGTGTTGTTGCGATGTTGCATCCCTTGGCCCGTTAGCTAACTTGTGGCCATCTTCAAATAAAATGGAAACAAACAAACTCGTCTAACTTTATTTTTTGTGAACGGGAATACATATTTTTATCTGTATGATCAGTCTACCATTAGATCGTTCTTTCCGCGAGTTTCTGTTTGGCTACAAGTGGCCAACCTACTACTGGTCCAAAGGGGCACTGAAAGATCGGCCGGCCGGCCAGCCAGCCATAGCCAGAGGAGGACCACGAAACAACGAGATTGCGGAGGTGTCTTCTTGCACAACTGCACAGACATAAATAAAGTAAAACCTCTACACACACAAAAACATAAATCGCGGTCCCTCTCCATCGCCCTCGAGGACGCATAGCTTTTTCCAAGAGCATGATGATGATGGTGAGCACTCCATTCCTTCGTTCCGGACGACGGCAGCACGCAAAAGATCGATCTTGCGCGAAAGGGAGAGCAAGCGTTTGCCCTACGCGCCCTCTCATCCATCGATGGATCACGCAAGAAAGATTGGCCCATCGCGCATATTTGGTCATCTTTTGCCCATGTACTTCTCCGATCGAAAGCGCCACCTTTTACGTCGCCGCTTCTCGTCTTCCCTCTCCCGCGCTAGCTACCTCCCTTTCCCGCCGATTGTGATTGATCGAGATGTATATGGATGCTCGTGGTTAGACATGAGCAATCCCAACTTAATTTACTCTTGCCTCATATCAAGAGTTTAGGATGTTCCATTGCATCTGTGTATTTCTTATGTCATTTTTAATTAGATGGTTTGAAGTATCCATGCATATCTATCTTTTTGTGTGGGACCCATCACTTCAACCTTGGGATTTCAATTTTGATGCCAAACGGCCCTGTGAGTGAGGTATCATGACCATAATATCACCATCTCTAGCAGTGACCGAAAACTACCCGAAACTGAAAAATTCCTACGGCTTCACGGGTTGAGGCGATTTTTTAGGGCAGAACAGAGCCCGTAAAGCCGCCTCGGGCGCCTGAAAATCTAAGGCACATAATTAGATAAGTAGCGGCTGGGCGAGCTATTTAGTCCACGTCCCTAGTCCCGCCACCACCACTGACGGGCAATTAGCTTTGTCGTCGCGCCGACACTAGGGGTGGATATCGAGCCAGCTCGACTCAACTCGACTCAACTCGTAAATATTCGTTATTTAACGAGTCAACTCAACACAACTCAACTCAACTCGTTAACTAAATGAGCTCCACACCTCAACTTGGCTCGACTCAATAAAAACTCGAGCTGACTCAGTAAACTCAACGCGGTGAGAAGTGGATTCGTCGCCTCCGACGGTGCGAGGAAGCGGGAGGCGTGGAAGTTCATCCACGCCGGCGTCGACGTGCCGGAGAAGTTGCAGTACCGACCGCCTCACTGTAGCAGCCAGGCGCATCAAGGGAAGCTTCTCCGGTGCGGGGAGCTCCTCCGACACGCTGGTGAGGAGGTCGACGAGTACGACGCCGACGCCTTCGGCAAGCCCCTCTCCGAGCTGGATTTCGTCCCCGACAACGCACATGATGCCGTCGTGGCGACCATGTGCAAGCGGTCGGCGGCGGAGGCAGCGAAGCTCGAGGCGCAGCGCCGCCGCAACGAAGAGGTTAACGCCGTGCTCCTCGAGCAGGGCATCATTGTCAAGCGCGGCGCAGGAGAAGGCCGTCGAGTGGGAGCTCATCAAGAAGGAGCTCGCGGACAAGTACGTCAACCTCGCCTCCTCCTTAGGGTTAGGTTAGCTTATTTTGCTTCTACGGTGATCATCGTCAGCGTAGTTTTGTTATAAATCGGTGATCCCCACCGTTGTTCGTCCGCTCGCGTGGATGAAACAAAAATCTCCAGTTTTCAATTTCTAAGAGCATCTCTACCGGGGGCCTCTAAATGTGTGTCCGGGCAACATTTAGATGCCGCCCACAGCGGCACTCCCCAAAGGCCCCCCCCCCCTCCCAAACGGCCCAATTTTTCAGCGAACTGTCGAACACCTTCCGGGCGCACGAACCGCCGCCGGCAACCGTCGCGTCGCTCCGTGTTACGGCAACCGCCGCCGGTTCGTGTGGGCGTGCAACCGACGCCGCTTGGCAGCAATATGTAACCATCTTCGCGGGCGCACGTCGATCTCATTCTATTCGTTTGCAACGACATGGCCGAGTGGGGTAAGCCGGAGATGTGGCATGGCGCCACCAGCGAGGAGTCCGGCGGCGAAGGCGCAGCACCGGTGTCATCATCCTCGAGCGGCAATGGCTCGGATTCTGTTTCTTCAGTCGAGCCATCGCCGTCAGAAGTCGAGCAACTCGAGCTCTTCTACGGGCTCGACGACACCCCTTCGCCGCGTTCCTCATCGGATGTTGATACCCCGCAGAGGAGGAGGACGACGAGGAGGAGGAGGACGATGACGAGGAGGAGGAGGAGGACGACACGCCCGACGGGAACAAGGCAGCCCCCGCATCTCCGTACGAGGTGTTGAACCCGCATGGAACCCCCTCCGAGGAGGAGGCAGCCGGCGGGGAGGAGAGCGAGGTCGCGCCCGCCGCCAAGGAGGTGGCCGTCGATGACAAGGACGAGGAAGGCGACGTCGAGAAGCCGAAGGCCCCCAAGCGTCCTCGCCAAGACGGCGATCATGCGGAAGATTCGGCCTCCAAGAAGAAGAAGAAGGATGCGTAGACCCTAGACTAGGCGGAGAGAAGTACGCCGCATGTATTTGTAATTTTTATTTATTCAAACGTACAATTTTGAATTTAAACGAGATTTAACAAACTTACAATTTCGAATTTAAACGAGATTTAACAAACTAAACCTAGACTAGGCGGAGAGAAGGGGGCCTATGCAGCTTCTCGCCAACCAATACACGCGCCGGTGACGAGAAGAGATGCCGCTTCATGGCCGGCCGAAGGAGAGGAAGATGCGAACCAAGCCAAAGAATCATCAAGAGACTTGCATGCCTTGATGATCCAGCGCCGGGATTGCATCTTCCGTTCCCATCGGCTACGGCCTTTAGAAACGTTCCCGCCGGTTCCCCCAGATCAAGGGCTCCGGCCTTGAGGAACGTCCCGTAGCCTCGGCTGAGCCGGCTGAGACTTCTGGTTTCGCCGGCGCGTCGTTTTTGATTCACCGCCGTGTCATGCGGCGGGGCATTTGATGGGAAGCCTCTTCAGCTTGCGCCGCCCCTTTCTTCGGTGACAGCGACGCTGCTGCCCAAGATGCAGCCGGTTGTAGAGGCAGATCGGGCAGCTCGGGGTCGTCGTCGTCGTTGTCGTCGTCGTCCTCGCCGTCACGCTCGTCGTCCGTTGAGGACAACTCCGGCGTTGGCTCTCGTCGACCGCTACGACGCGCCTCGTACTCCTTGTTCACCACGGCGTGCCAGTAGGGCGCCGAGATGGAGTAGTTGGGGTCGAGCTTTTGCTCGTACGGCATCTCCGTCCACTTGCGCCTGAGGAACTCGACGCAGTCCTGCCCGCTGAGCCGCGGCGCCACCGGAATGTTGGCGGTGCTCCTCACCACCCGTCTGGAAGGGTGGCATCGTCGTCCACCGGCAACTGGTGGCGGCTGCTCAGCCGCGCGGTCTCCAGCGAGAGCACGTAGGGAGGCGCGTTGGCAGCCTCCTCGCGCCACATGCCTTGCTGGAACGCCTTGGCCATCTCCGCCTCCTTGTTGCAATGCCGGACTTCCTCCAGCTGCTTGTGGCGTTGCTCACCGCAACGCCCATCGCGGCTGCCTGCCATGGTGGCCTATGTTCTTGAGGGAGAGGGAGGGAGAGGGAGAAGAGATGGTGTGAGGAGAAGAGGCTGGGCTGCGTCGGGTTTTAAAGGTGGCCGGAGGAGCGGGGTTCGGTGGCCTGCATTAACGCGGCCACCGCTTCCCCTGGCCACGCATTGACGCCGACGAAGCGTCTGCAGGGCACCGCCGCGGCCAGCCGCTGCGACACCAGCACGCGTCGCTTCCGTCTGCGCCATTGGAAGCGGCGCAACGTTATTGCGACGCGTCGCTTCGCTCTGCGCCCGACAGGGGAATGGGTGCGGCGTTATTGCGACGCGTGATGACAGGCGTGGCGCCGTCTTGTCGCCTCGACATTAAACGCGGCGGAACGGCCTCCTGCGCAGCTTTCATTAACACGGGACGGGCGCGTCGTGTGTATGACGGACGGGCCAGCGCTGTCAGGGCCATGCCCGAGTCGATGTCCGGCACCCCCAGGAGGGCCTCCAAACTGGACACTTGGAGACCCTCCTGGGGGTGCCGGACACAAAATCGTTCGGGGTGAGGCTTTGGGGGTGTCGCTGGTGGGCGTTTTTGGTGTTCGGCCCCCCAAAGGGCCTTTGGGGGTCCTTTAGAGGCCCCCGGTGGAGATGCTCTAATCTAGGGGGATGAAAATGGGATGGAAAAGAGAGCACAACCTCGTTTTCGGTTCGGCAGTTTTTGGTGACTGCTCTTACTAACTCTCTCCTAGCTTCTCACCATCGAAAAGGGTTTGCATTATTACACCACTTTGCAAGCAGCTGCGCATGCGCAGGCCAGGGCAGGGCAAGGAGATGGCCATACCCATCGATTGCTAGTGTGCAATACAGAGTGTTACCCGATGATAGGGGCATGCATTCGCTTGGCACGACCGGGACTTTTTTGCTTGGCCCCCTCACACTCTTCCCATCACCTGTCCTCCCGCGATGAGACGATTGAGAGCAAAAGGTTGATGCTAGGGACAAGGGAGCTCTTTTCTCATCACTGCAGGTTGTATTGTATTCGTCTTCTTCTTCCCCATGATTCGGACCTACCTCGGCGCCGTCCAGCTTTCCATCTCGATCGTCACAGCTCGACTCTGCATGCGTATCTGAGGAAGATCTCATCGCGTGTTCCTCTCTCATTGTTTGGATTCGATCCGTCTCCTCCGCTTTGCTCTGTGTATCGTGCATGTGGACTGTTACTACCGTGTTACTACTGCAAGTGTACGTAAGAAGATCTTGCTTGCAAACTGTAATGGCTTTTTGTCAGACAGTGATTAAGGGCTTTAGTTTTGCGTAATTGGTGGAGTTAGCTTTAGTTTTGGCGTGTTCAAGTGTGGCGGAGACATGTGGTGCTGTAATGTGATAATGTCAGGCCCAAGTTAGATCGATCGCCAGGGTGTGCCGTGCCGCCCCATGTGAGAGCTTTTGTTAAGCTTAAGATCAGGTTATGGTCATTGCAGGTTACGCTGCATTTACTTTGCACTTCACCAGTTTGGACCAGACAGCAGCGCAGCACCACGCATGCATGAACTGGTTGCTTTCCAGCAGGTAGGCAAAGACGTTGGTTCGAGGCCTGATGATTGCCCATATGTGGTAATCGTGCCTTTTTTAAGTCATAGTCATGGTATTAGTAGGGAAGTATAATCTACAAGTATTACGCATATGATACTGTATAATGTTACCCCGATAATATGTAGTATCATATGATAGTATAGTCTCATCATATTTATTAATTTGCTTATAAAATCTCAACACAAGGTGTACAAGATCTAATTGATATTAAATTCTTGACTTCTACGTGCTAATATAGCCGTAACATAACATGATACTACTATTCTCTTTTCATTAACTGTTGTGTTGGATCAGTTTTTTGTCAACATGGTCTGCATTGTAGATTCACTTTGAATATTCTATCTTACCAACTCACAAGCGTCCTGCTTTTTCGATACAAGGAGCACTGCTCCCGATTTCATTTCTAGAACTGATAAACAGTTATTATAAGGTTATGCATTAAAACTACGGCGATCATCAACTACAAACCGAATGCTCACTGGAGATTTTTACGCCCTACGAGAAAGTAACCAACTTAATAGACAACACGAGCATCTAGTATACACCAGCTACAGCGGGACAAAATGAAGGACCTAGATATACGACTTGAGAAGTAGTGAATAGCAGTTTATAATAACAATCTCTATGAAAATGGATACTATTACAACTTAGAGGAGTTTCAACAATAAATAACAAAAATAGATTATTGAAACAGAGCAAGGTTGAAAGAACAAATATAAGCAGAGTTCTAATAAGATTACCTATGCTCCAAAATGTATAAGAAACAGATGTTGTTATATTGTTATCTATCATGTGACAATACTATTGAATATATATTAAAAGACTAAAATCCGAGAGGAAGTCCACATGGCCAACTAACACATATGTAGGAACAAAGCAATCTAATTAACGAGTTTAACTATAGTCACCCTTAGATGGAAGTCCTACATATTATAAAAAATGAATATGTGTTAATTATGTGCATGAATTATTTATCTCAGAAATCTACACCAAACTTCTACAGATCAGATAATACTGAGTGTGTATGTGGGACGCGGATATCAAACAACCAAATCGTATTTATGCAAAGTGGTATAATATATTTATTTTATTTATAAATGATTATTATTAGGATAATAATACTAAGTATATATCATGTATGCCTTGTCAGCTAATCAATGTGCCCACTATATGTAAGAAATATTTGACCACATGAATAGGAGTAGAAATCATGGAAATGTCCAATATATACTATGAAAGTTTCTATAAGTACTCATATAATAATACACTAAAACCATCTATTAAGATATTTATTAGACTAGGCGCTTTATATATCTTTAACACAAAGATTTATACTACATACTACACACATTTACCAAAAACTAATTGATGAAGAAAAACATGTAAAAAATATAATTCAAATATAGAATCACACAATTGTACCTGCATTACAACCATATGAAATGAACGCTATAACTATCATTTGCATTTTTATCTTGTTAGGAATGCAAATCAAAATTGTAATTTAGAATATGGAATGTTAAAATAAGTACATAAGTTTAATATAAATCTTCGCTCCAAGTACAAAGTTTGTTTGGATCGCTCTAATCCTCACGACATCATCGGAACCAGTAATGTGACTTTACTTGCAAAATTGTAATCAAAATCAAAATAGCATTAAAACTCTTTGGACTGGTTGTCCCACATTGGTTAATGTGAAGTTCTAAGTTTTCCCAAATTGCTCCAAATTGCTTGGTCTCGGTATCATAATGTATATATAGTAAGAAAATGGAGATGCGAGCTTGCACCTTGTTGTACTGATCAAAGTCAACATGAGTCGAAAAAAAACTGATAGTTCTTTCTAGCAATATGATATTCCCACCACTTAACATATACGTGAGCTTTTCTATTTGAATGGAACCAAAGCTCGCTGATTTCTAGACGATCCTTAGACACGAGGAAACTAGAAATCGATGGGTCGTCGCCTTCTCAGCCAGACACTCCAGCGACGGAAGGGGGTAGGGATCTCGAGCGTACGTTTGGTAACTGATAGCAGAAATGTGGTGGCAATGGGTGGAATAAGAATAAGGTCTTCTGGTCCATCTTGGCGGCATCGTCTGTGGCGTTGAGAGGAGGGCGGTGAGTTGTGTGACTGTTGCAGCTCTTGGAGTGGTGGATCTCATTTTGTCTACATCTGTTGCAGGTTTGCCTTCGCGGTGCTATCCTGGAACATATGGCATGGTTGTGCTGCTTGGTACACCGGCTCTAGTACGATGGCCCGCTAGTCTCAGGTGGTGAGGTCCAAAGGTAGCACCGAGCTCAGCTCCCTCCCGCCGCCAATGGAGGCAGGCGGAAGAAGGCGTTGATAACCCAATGACCTGGGATCTTATTTTCAAATATGTAAGTGTATTTTGTAGTAATAGTTTGTTCTAGTATTAGTATTTGGCATTTTGCCTTTTCAAAAAAAAAACAGTGTGAGTACCAGGTCGGATGTCCCAAATATTCATGCTAGTGTTGCTGTAGTTGGAAAAAACCCCGGCATGCATTCATTCAAATCCCAACATGCCAGGTGCACATCGCCGCAAACCACCAATGGCCAACAGTCATGTACGGGAAAATCGGACCTGTTTTACATCAGCCCCACACCATTGGCAAGACCCGGATACAGTTGGTACAGAGTTTTTGGCGCCGTACACCACGCACATGCTCTACACCGTACCATCGTGATCGATCACTAGAGACCACAGTAAGCAGTTCATTACGCAGTACAGCGACAAGTGCAAATGGCCCAGCAGATCAGTTGCAGAAAATCTTGCAGCCGTGAAGGAAGTTTCTGTTCCGCGGTAAACATGAGCACTGGATCCTGGAGGTACAGATCGCCATTTATGAGCTCGTGGGCGGTGGCGTCGCCGTCGATGCCGATTTGGCGACTTCACCTGAAATGCGCGCGCATTAATGAGCTACGCTACACCGCCCGCCCGACAATACTGTTTCAGCCCCTGTCGTTGCACGTACGGCAGCTTCAGCAAGATTGCGAGTACGGAGTAGGCGGATGAAGCTAGTGGCAGGTCAACGCTGTGTACTCGTAGTGCGAAGAGCCCAGCTGTTTCTCTACTTAAAATAACTTTTCCTCCGATGGAATTGGAAATATATGGGAAATCTAGGAGGCGTCAACATGAGGGCACGCACGCAGTTGGCATACCTTGGCCATGAACACAAGGCAACAATCTTGCGCGCCTTTCGAGCTCTTCTATGGAGGCTTCTAGTATTTGCATTGCGCACAAGCCAGGAAAAGCAAAATATCCTTTCCAAATAGCCGCACTCTACGTTTGGTTGTTTAGAGATGATGTTGAAATTGATATGAACCTGCCCACGAAAAAAAAAGTGGAAGTGGGGCTCGTCGAAATGATCATCAAATCGGATCGCTTGCTAGGGGCGTGTGAGGTGATGCAACTGGCGGTTCAACTTTTCGCCCACAAGATTTGGTATTTGCCATCATCTTTTGGAACGTCAATCCAAAGGCGAGGAGAAAGCAGAGCTGGCTCTTTTGCCAAACCGGTGCGTGTCCATCATCATCACCGCTGCAGGTCTCTCTCAACTTGCAGGTGGCCCTGCTCTCTCTAACAATTCACACAAGGATGGCCACCTGGTCCTTGCTCCTCGGTTCCGTTGGCGCATCACGAGGCCGTGTCGTCCGAGTGTGCCACATGCTGATATAGAGCGGGACAGGGCTGTATGTACAGTCCAGTTTATCCGTGCAGACTGCCTACGTACGCTTTGGGTGGGAGTTATCCAAAACCTTTAAACGAATTTTTTTTTGCGGGGAACCTTTAAACGAACTTTGATATGCTGCACTTGCTTGCGGAAGAATTTGTTCTACTGGTATTATTATGGTAGTTTGCATGTGTCTACCATGTTGCGTCCCTTTTCCGAAAAAAATCTATCAACAAATGTAATGCATTTGTGGTTGTTAAGTCTTTTTCTTTCCGACTACTCACATACCATCTTTGCCCATTGAGAGCAGTAGAAAATACAACACAAAAGGTAAGTTTTATGCCGAGCATGCTATGTCCATTGCTTAAAATATATAGAAAGGGGTTGAAGCCCTCTTGGGAAAAAAGTAGAAGAAAGAAGTTTAGTAGAAATAAGTTCTCCTTGTGCCGGCATGGGAGCGTGGAAATTGTGTGCGACTTTCGTTCATGAGCGCGGATTGGATCAAGCTAGCACGCGTCTGGTCTACGATTGGCCTCCCCTCATGTTCTCGTCATTTTCAAGTACGTACGCCGCAACATCAAGTTTTAGTTGCGATTGTGTCAGACCTTCATATAGTAGTGACGCCGCACGAGGTCATCATCGACAAGCCACTAAAATTTGCAATCGCCAACCGGTGCTTCATTGACCCTCGCGACTACTGCTGCTAAGGCTCCTTCGAGGTGTGCCATCTCCACCGACATGTGCACTCGTCATCGCCATGCCATCTACACCATATGTCGCCACCACCTTCAAGCTATGTCCATCCTTCGACGACTTCGAATGCATCATCCTTGACACTGTAGACGATTGTGATAGCCTTAAGTTTTGATGCACCAGGATGCAACTAGAAATAATGCATTGGCCGGTTTATGTAGAAATATCTCCTTTCTCCAAGATGAAGCAGTTTCGACAAGATATGACACCTTTCACTCACAAACTGGGAGAAGGCTTATCTAAATCTTGGGAGAGATTTTCTAAACTCGACAACCTTTTCATGAGCCATGACTTTGCTAATTATTTCATACTTCACATATTTATTGTGGAATAAACGATGAATATAAAGAAATTCTTGATAGCAGTGAAGGTGGAAAATTCATGTCCTTCGGAGTATAAGAAGATGGATGCCTTACTCAGACCAAAACAACTAGTACTCCCGAAGTGTCGGGGATGTAACCCCGGGTACCCCAAATTTAATGGTTTTGTTGAGTTAATAGAGGAGAGAGACAGAGGTTAAACTGATAAAAGACAAAGGAAAGGCAAAAAAGGCAACCTGGGCCGACATTAGCTTGGCCCAGGCTGAAATATCCTCAGCTGGGCCGACATTGTGTTTAACTCGATTAAACCGAGGTGCCAGAGCTCGGATGGGCCCCGAGCTGGCCCGAGATGCTCTTACCTCGGAATGGGCCTCTGCCAAGCCGGCATTTCCTAATCTCGGCGGGCCGGGACCAGCTCGCCTCAGGCAGGCCGAGTCTGCCTCGCCTTGGCAGGCCGGACGTGCAGCCTCCACGGGCCGAGTCTGCCTCGCCTCGGGTGGCCTTCCTCGCCTCGGGCTGGGCTGACGCTGCCTCACCTCGGGGCAGGCCGAGATTGATTACATCGGGCAGGCCGGCTCCCCCCAGTATTCGGATGGATCGAGGCGCACAACTTCGGTCTTCGGTCCAGCCTCGGTGGATCGACTGTACAGCCTCATCGGATGGTATGTCCAGACTCGGACGGGCCAGCATCGACTCAGATGGACCGAGGTCCCTCCAGCCAGGAGCGGACCGAATCATCTCAGGCATCGGGAGGACCGAGTCTTCCTCGTAGCGGGTCAAGTCAGATCCGACCTCGGTTGGGACTCAGGCGGGATGAGTTGATCCACACCTTGGCTGCTCTTTTGGGTCGTGGTATCTCCATACCTCGGCATCAACCACCAGGAGCGCTACCTCTACGTCGACACTAGTACCAGCTCTAGAAGATAAGAAGAAGACTGGAGGATCCCGAAGACAGGCGCAAGAAGACAAGACCAAGGACAAGGACAAGACAGGCCACATCCATCCTGGACGTGGCTACAGTGCCAATGAGGTGACAAGAGTACAGCTACATGACACATGCATAGTGTTGACAAGACCCCAGTCATATCAGCTACAGTGTACAATGCATAGTACTTCTTGTCTGCTTGTCCCCTCACTTGTCTCCTAGGCACCTATATAAAGGGCACCAGGGGGAAGAGGTGGAGGCAGCCACGGACGGGCTCCTCAGACCCTTGGGCTCTCTTTTCTCCCTCCGCTCCCATGGAGCTCCTCCTAGTTAAGACCTCTTAGAGGCAGCATACACACAACTCAAGGAGCATTTGTACCAACCCATATACAGAGAGGAAAATACACCAAATAGGCTAGATGCCGCAGTAGGGGTTTTATCTCTCACGAGAGCCCCGAAGCAGGGTAAATCCCCGTGTTGATCTGTTCTTCTGTGTGCGCTCTTCAGTGCGCTATCCCTCCCCGGATCGTCTAGCATCCATCGGCCCCAAACTTAAGCCTACCCCTAGGCATCTGTTGTTTCATATGACGACAGTTGGCGCCCACCGTGGGGGCTGATAGTGGCGCTTGCTGGATCAAATTCGGACAGGACCTTCTTCGTCAACTCGGGGACTCGACATCACCATTGTCCACCGCGCTCTAGCTTGCTGCTGTGAGCAGAGGCTGGCGCAGCCTCCACTAACGGTCATCATCAACAGATCTCGGTAGTTGTACCAACATATCATCGGCATCTGCACCAACAATGCTCCGTGAGTATTTTCCTTGGCACCGCGCGTAGTTAGTCAATCTCAAAAATATCTCGGGGACTCTCCCCTCTTTTCCGCTTTGCTTAGTTGTTTTCCCTGGGAGCGAGATGTCTTGACCCGGGGACTGGCCAGCCAGTCAAATTTAGTTTCTCCTGGATAAGAAAAGTTACTCGGGGACTCGGTTGAGTCCAAGTTTGCATCATCGTGCATAGTATTGCTACTAGATTTACTTTCTGACATATGCTATAGTTCGTTGCCTCTAGTTAGTAGAATTGTTGTTCCCTTAAAATATTCATGATATATATATGCTTGGATTAACACTGAAAGGTGGTATCGGTTTTGCTGAGAGAGTATTCATCTCAGAGATACCCTGGAAATCTGAGTTACCCTGGTAAATCCGAGGTATCCTGGAAAATCCGGGATAAGCTTAACCTGGAAAATCCGAGATATCCTGGTAAATCCGAGATACCCTGGAAAATCCGAGATACCCTGGTAAATCCGAGGTATCATGGAAAATCCGGGATAAGCTTAACCTGAAAAATCCGAGATACCCTGATGATACGTCTCCAACGTATCTATAATTTCTGATGTTCCATGCTTATATTATACCAATTGCTACATGTTTTATATACACTTTATATCATTTTATGCATTTTCCGGGACTAACCTATTAACAAGATGTCGAAGTGCCAGTTCTTGTTTTCTGCTGTTTTTGGTTCCAGAAAATTACTTCTGCAAATATTCTCGGAATTGCACGAAACAAAAGGCCAAGTCCCTATTTTTCCAACACTGTCACGGGGTCCGAAGGAGAGACGAAGAGGAGCCACGAGGTGGCCACCTCATAGGCTGGCGCGGCCAGGGGTGGGGCCGCGCCACCAGGTGAGGTGGGCCCCTCGGGACTCCACTGACGCCGCCCCTTCACCTATTTATTCCTCCCGACGTGAAAACCCTAAAAGACTGAGTCATATTCTAGAAAGAGTTCCGCTGCCGCCGCCGTCGTCAACCCTAACTCGGGAGGGTTCTGAAGCTCTTCCCGGCACCCTGCCGGAGAGGGGAATCATCACCGGAGGGCTCTACATCGCCATGCCCGCCTCCGGAGTGATGTGTGAGTAGTTCATCCCTGGACTATGGGTCCATAGCAGTAGCTAGATGGTTGTCTTCTCCACTTGTGCTATCATGTTTAGATCTTGTGAGCTACCTATCATGATCAGGATCATCTTATTCTAATGCTACATGTTGTGTTTGCTGGGATCCGATGAATATTGATACTATGTCAAGTTGATTATTGTGTTATCATGTCTATGTCATTTGTGATCTTGCATGCTCTCCGTTGCCTATTGAAACTCTGGCCAAGTGAATACTTGTGACTCCAAGAGGGAGTATTTATGCATGATAGTTGGGTTCAACCTCTATTTAACCTGGGATAGTGACAGAAAGTTCTAAGGTTGTAGATGTGTTGTTGCCACTAGGGGTAAAACAGCAATGATTTGTCTAAGGATGAATGTGTTGTTTACATTATGCACTTTACTTAATGCAATTGTCTGTTGCTTGCAACTTAATACTGAAAGGGGTGCGGATGCTAACCGGAAGGTGGACTATTTAGGCACAGATGCATGCTGGATAGCGGTCGGTGTACTTTGTCGTAATGCCCAAATGAATCTCATAGTCAACACTACACTTGCACATGCATGTTTATGCACTTATCAATATTGTCAATTGCCCAGCTGTAATTTGTTTACCCAGCATGTTAGTTATCTTATTGGAGAGACACCACTAGTGAACTGTGGACCCCGGTCCATTCTTTTACATCTGTAATACAACCTACTGCAATCATTTTTCTCTTTTGTTTTCTGCAAGCAAACATCATCTTCCACACTATACATCTAATCCTTTGTTTTCAGCAAGCCGGTGAGGTTGACACCCTCACTGTCTCGTCGGGGCAAAGTAGTTTGATTGTCTCGTGTGCAGGTTCCACGTCAACTACGCTCAGCAAGTTTTCTGGCACCATTGTCAGGGAGCACAAGGCGCCTCAACATCCCCTTCAACACCCAAGTTTTTTGACGCCGTTGACACCTTCGTAGCATCGAGATTTCCTACTGGTTCGATAAACCTTGGTTTCATACTGAGGGAAGACTTGCTGCTGTACTCATCAAACCTTACACTTGAGGTATCCTGACGAACGTGTACTTCACACGCATCAAGCAAGTTTTCTGGCGCCGTTGCCAGGGAAATCATCATTGCTACAACAAGGGGACTCTCTCACTTCCAATCACTTTACTTTGTTATTGTCTTGCTTAGTTTATTTTTATTTAGTCTTGTTTGCTCTCTTTATCAAAAACACAAAAAATTAGTTACTTGTTTAATTCGGTTTGCTTTTGTTTTTCAAAATGAATGCTCCTGAAGTTGAAGTTCGTTCTTTTAGGCAACTAGGGGAAAATTTGAAAGATGCTTGGTATAGAATTAGTGATGCTCATCATAGATGTACTAAAAACACTCTACCACTATCCTCCTTAGGAACTTTTATGTTGGTATCTCTAGTTGGTATAGGTATGTTCTAGACACTCTTACAGGTGGAAATTTCTTGGGTACTCCTGCTTTAGAAGCCTGTAATATTATTGAAAGTTTGGTAGGAACACCACCCACTAAAGATATTAAAATTGAGATCACCTTGGAGGATGTTATAAATAAGTTAGACTCTATGGAGAAATTTTTTCCAAATTTTCTTGATTGTATTGGTAAGACTAATGAATCAATAGCCACCATCAATGAAAGAATCACTGTTCTTGAGGATAATAATATCCATGATCATAGAATTGATGAGTTAGAGGAAGCTATTGAAACCTTAAGTTCAACCTTTACTTCTCTTAAGTCTAAAAAGGAGAAAGTTTATGTGGGTAGAGAGCAAAAGTTTATGTATGTTCCTAAAGTGCCAAAACCAAAGACTCATTATGAGCTTAAAATTGATAAAACTTTTAGTACGGTTAAAGGTAATGAAACACCTCCAGGAACATCTAAGATACCCATTGTTACAAGCTGTGTGTTGGAAGAAGCTTTTGATGATTTGAATGATTTGCCACTTGACAACACTTGATTTTCACTTTCTGCGCCTAGCTGAAAGGCGTTAAAGAAAAGCGCTTATGGGAGACAACCCATCGTTTTTATTTGCTGTTATTTTTGTTTTCTTTGAGTCAAGGTTTTGTTACTTCTGTAGCAACTCCTTTGTATCTTTATTTTATCGCAATGTTGTGCCAAGTAAAGTTCTATATTGAAAGTTGATGCAAGATTTGGATTTCTGCGCAGTGACAGATTTTTAGCTGTCACGGATTTGAGCTTATCTCCCTGTAGAAAATTCAAAAAATTCTGAAAAAATCACGCATATTCCTGAGATATGTACGCAACTTTCATTATTTTAGGCCAGATCCATCTGAGCAACTTAAGTGCCTCGAAAAAATTCGTCATTCCAGACTGTTCTGTTTTTGACAGATTCTGCCTTTTGTTTTGCATTCGCTCTTTTACTGTGTTTGTGTGGATTTCTTTGCTCCACAAAGCATTGGTGGCTGTAGCTAATGTCCAGAAGCTTTGGGATTGATTGTATCATTACAGAATATGAGAATTTTTGATTATGCACTAACCCTCTAATGAGAACTGTCTTGAGTTTGGTGTGAAGGAAGTTTTCAAGGATCAAGCGAGAAGGGTGATATTATGTGATCAAGAAGAGTGAAAAGCCTAAGCTTGGGGATGCCCCCGTGGTTCATCCCAACCATATTCAGAGAGACTCAAGCGTCTAAGCTTGGGGATGCCCAAGGCATCCCCTTCTTCATCAACAAACTTATCAGGTCATCTCTAGTGAAACTATATTTTAATTCTTTCACATCTTATGCGCTTTACTTGGAGCGTCTGTGTGTTTTTATTTTTGTTTTTGTTTGAATAAATTCGGATCCTAGCAATCCTTGTGTGGGAGAGAGACACGCTCCGCTTTTTCATGTGAATACTCATGTTCTTCACTTATATTTGTTGAGTATTCTTAACTAGCTACTGCAGTGCTTTTAGCTCCTGTTTTTCATGCATCTCTTCGAGCTGTTAGCACTTGTTTATAAATACTCTCTTGCTGCATTATATTATCATTTGGAGAGTTTATGTTTAAATAAATTGATTGGTGTTTGTTTGGAAGAAAGAAAATGCTACATGTAGTAGTTGGTATTGGAAAAGACATATGCATTCTTGTAGATCATTGTCTTGTTTCGATTTGACTTTGCAATTGTTTTGAGCTCTCAAGTAGATCATGTTTAAGCTCTTGCATCATGTAGTTAAAGCCTAGTAGTGGAGAACTACCGTAGAGCTTGTTGAGACTTGGGATGCATATTTGTTCTCTCTAAGGTCTAGATATTTTCTGGTAAAATGTTTGAGCAACAAGGAAGACAGTGTAGAGTCTTATAATACTTGCAATATGTTTTTATGTGATTCTTGCTGTACCGGTTTATACTTGTGTTTGCTTCAAACAACCTTGCTAGCCTAAACTCTGTACTGAGAGGGAATGCTTCTCGTGCATCCAAAACTTGAGCCAAAACCCATGCCATTTGTGTCCACCATACCTACCTACTATGTGGTATTTCCTGCCATTCCAAGTAAATATTTCATGTGCTACCTTTAAACTATTCAAAACTTTATTACTCCTTATTTGTGTCAATGTTTTATAGCTCATGAGGAAGTATGTGGTGTTTTATCTTTCAATCTTGTCATTTACTTCTGACAGACTTTCACCAATGGACTAGTGGCATATACATCCGCTTATCCAATAATTTGCAAAAAGAGCTGGCAACGGGGTGCCCAGCCCCAATTAATTACAACTTTCATTAATAATTCTCTTCACATGTTTTGCCCTGATTT
The DNA here is from genome assembly GCA_947311845.1 of Poa pratensis. NCBI lineage: Eukaryota > Viridiplantae > Streptophyta > Magnoliopsida > Poales > Poaceae > Poa > Poa pratensis. The sequence goes on from CAMZMU010000119.1 coordinate 28,954,504, forward strand.
ATCAGTAAGCAACTTAATTTGCAAATAGACACTCCTCCATGGTATGTGAATGTTGGAAGGCACCCGAGGATTCGGTTAGCCATGGCTTGTGTAAGCAAAAGGTTGGGAGGAGTGTCATCTATAAAGAAACTAAAATACATGTGTAAACAAAAGAGAAGAGGGATGATCTACCTTGCTGGTAGAGATAACGTCCTTCATGGGAGCCGCTCTTGAAAGTCTGGTTGACAAGGGGGTTAGAGTGCCCACTACCATTCGTTGACAACAACAAACACCTCTCAAATACTTATTTTGTGCTCTCTATATGCTTTCGAAAACTTAAAAAGCTCTAGCACATGATTTAATCCCTGCTTCCCTCTGCGAAGGGCCTATCTTTTACTTTATGTTGAGTCAGTTTACCTACTCCTTTCTATCTTAGAAGCAAACACTTGTGTCAACTTTGTGTGCATTGATTCTTACATGTTTACTTATTGCACTTGTTATATTGCTTTATGTTGACAACTATCCATGAGATATACATGTTACAAGTTGAAAGCAATTGCTGAAACTTAATCATCCTTTGTGTTGCTTCAATGCCTTTTACTTTGAATCTATTGCTTTATGAGTTACCTCTTATGCAAAACTTTTTGATGCTTGTCTTGAAAGTACTATTCATGAAAAGTTTTTGCTTATATGATTCATTGTTTACTCTTTATCTATTTGTTAGCAAACTATAGATCATTGCTTTGAGTCACTTCATTCATGACATGAGCCTTGCAATATATTGATCAAGATTGTGTGAAAGCATGTCTCCTCAGAAATTATTTGTTGTTATCGTTTTACCTACTCGAGGACGAGTAGAACTAAGCTTGGGGATGCTTGATACGTCTCCAACGTATCCATAATTTCTGCTGTTCCATGCTTATATTATACCATTTGCTACATGTTTTATATACACTTCATATCACTTTTATGCATTTTCTGGGACTAACCTATTAACAAGATGCCACAGTGCCAGTTCCCTGTTTTCTGCTGTTTTTGGTTTCAGAAAGTTACTTCTGGAAATATTCTCGGAATTGCACGAAACAAAAGGCCAAGTCCCTATTTTTCCAACACGTACACGGAGTCCGAAGGAGAGACGAAGAGAGCCACGAGGTGGCCAAACCACAGGCGGCGGCAGGGTGGGCCGCGCCGCCAGGTGGGTTGGGCCCCTCGGGGGTCCGCCGACATCGCCCCTTCGCCTATTTATTCCCCGAGACGAAAACCCTAAAACACCGAGCCATCCAGAACATATTCGCTGCCGCCGCCGTCGTCAACCCTAACTCGGGGGGTTCTGAAGCTCTTCCCGGCACCCTGCCGGAGAGGGGAATCATCACCGGAGGGCTCTACATCGCCATGCCCGCCTCCGGAGTGATGCGTGAGTAGTTCATCCTTGGACTATGGGTCCATAGCAGTAGCTAGATGGTTGTCTTCTCCACTTGTGCCATCATGTTTAGATCTTGTGAGCTGCCTATCATGATCAAGATCATCTTATTGTAATGCTACATGTTGTGTTTGCTGGGATCTGACTTATATTGATACCTATGTGGAGCTGAATATTATATTATCATGTCTATGTCATTTGTGATCTTGCATGCTCTCCGTTACTTGTTGAAGCCTTGGCCAAGTGAATACTTGTGACTCCAAGAGGGGGTATTTATGCATGATAGTTGGGTTCAACCTCTATTTAACCTGGGATAGTGACAGCAAGTTCTAAGGTTGTAGATGTGTTGTTGCCACTAGGGGTAAAACAGCAATGCTTTTTCAAGGATGAATGTATTGTTTACATTACGCACATTACTTAATGCAATTGTCTGTTGCTTGCAACTTAATACTGGAAGGGGTACGGATGTTAACCGGAAGTGGACTATTTAGGCATAGATGCATGCTGGATAGCGGTCTATGTACTTTGTCGTAATGCCCAAATGAATCTCATAGTAACACACACTCACACATGCATGTTATATGCACTTATCAATTGTCAATTGCCCAGCTGTAATTTGTTTACCCAGCATGTTAGTTATCTTATTGGAGAGACACCACTAGTGAACTGTGGACCCGGTCCATTCTTTTACATCTGTAATACAACCTACTGCAATCATTGTTCTCTTTGTTTTCTGCAAGCAAACATCATCTTCCACACTATACATCTAATCCTTTGTTTTCAGCAAGCCGGCGAGGTTGACACCCTCACTATCTCGTCGGGGCAAAGTAGTTTGATTGTCTTGTGTGCAGGTTCCACGTCAACTACGCTCAACAAGTTTTCTGGCACCATTGTCAGGGAGTACAAGGTGCCTCAACATCCCCTTCAACACCCAAGTTTTCTGACGTCGTTGACACCTTCGTAGCATCGAGATTTCCTACTGGTTCGATAAACCTTGGTTTCATACTGAGGGAAGACTTGCTGCTGTACTCATCAAACCTTACACTTGAGGTATCTTGACGAACGTGTACTTCACATGGATCACCTGAACATGCGAGATACCCTGGAAATTCGAGATACCCTGGAAATCCGAGATACCCTGGTAAATCCGAGGTATCCTGGAAAATCCGGGATAAGCTTAACCTGGAAAATTCGAGATACCCTGAAAATCCGAGATACCCTGGAAATCCGAAATACCCTGGAAGTCCGAGGTAAGGCTGGAATCCGACATATGTTGGTCAAATCCGACATATGTTGGTAAAATCTGACATACTGTTGGTTCAAACCGAGATATTGGTGGCTCAGGCTGACAGGTCGGTGTTCAGGCTGGCATAAGCATCTTCCTCTACTGCTACAACAACCCTACCTCATTGCCGTTTATTTCGGTTTGCCAAAGTATCACGGCATCATTCATATCTCAGATCGCCGTTTATTTCGGTTTGACAAGGTATCACGGCATCATTCCATATCTCAGATCGCCGTTTATTTCGGTTTGCCAAAGTATCACGGCATCATTTCATATCTCAGATCGCCGTTTATTTCGGTTTGCCAACATATCGTGGCATCGTGCATTATCCCTAGATCGCCGTTTAACCCAGTTTGCCAGGGTATCATAGCATCGGTATGTCGGTTCAGTGAGTCGAGGGGTATTCCGACTCACTGAGCATGATGTGTTGAGAGATATATCAACCAGCATAAGGCAAAGGCCCATGATGGCAGAATGCCAGTTCAGCCAAGGACGGCTATATGTTGGTTCAGCAAGCGCTGCCAACATATCTGTGCGGTAAACGCCCAGAGTGGCTAAAAATCGACATATGAGATATGCCCATGTCAATCTAGCTCAGGCTGTTGACATCTGATGTCGTTAAACGCCCAGTGTGGCTAAAAACCGACATATGAGATATGCCCATGTCAATCCAGCTCAGGCTGTTGACATCCAATGTTGGTAAACGCCCAAAGTGGCAAAAACCGACATATGAGATATGTCCATGTCAATCTAGCTCAGGCTGTTGACAGTGCCTAGAGTGGCTGAAAACCGACATTTGAGATATGTCCATGCAGGCTTATGTCGGTCCAGCTAATACTGGCGACATGCGCCTTCGGTAACACCCAGAGTGGCTAAAACCCGACATATGAGATATGCCTATGTCAATCCAGCTCAAGCTGTCGACATCCAATGTCGGTAAAATGCTCAGAGTGGCTGAAAACCGACATATAATGGTGCCCATGCGGGCAGAATGTTGTGTATACGGAGGTTTTTTTTGGTATAGTTGTTTGTTTTTGTAAGTCTGGGCGCGACTCTGCGAGTCCCCCACAGCCTCGGGGACTAATGTCGGGGATGTAACCCTGGGTACCCCAAGTTTAATGGTTTTGTTGAGTTAATAGAGGAGAGAGACAGAGGTTAAACTGATAAAAGACAAAGGAAAGGCAAAAAAGGCAACCTGGGCTGACATTAGCTTGGCCCAGGCCGAAATATCTTCAGCTGGGCCGACATTGTGTTCAACTCGGTTAAACCGAGGTGCCAGAGCTCGGATGGGCCCCGAGCTGGCCCGAGATGCTCTTACCTCAGAATGGGCCTCTGCCAAGCCGGCATTTCCTAATCTCGGCGGGCCGGGACCAGCTCGCCTCAGGCAGGCTGAGTCTGCCTCGCCTTGGCAGGCCGGACGTGAAGCCTCCGCGGGCCGAGTCTGCCTCGCCTCGGGTGGCCTTCCTCGTCTCGGGCTGGGCTGACGCTGCCTCACCTCGGGGCAGGCCGAGATTGATTACATAGGGCAGGCCGGCTTCCCCCAGTCTTCGGATGGATCGAGGCGCACAGCTTCGGTCTTCGGTCCAGCCTCGATGGATCGACTGTACAACCTCAGCGGATCGTATGTCCAGACTCGGACGGGCCAGCATCGACTCGGATGGACCGAGGTCCCTCCAGCCAGGAGCAGACCGAATCATCTCAGCATCGGGAGGACCGAGTCTTCCTCGTAGCGGTCAAGTCAGATCCGACCTCGGTTGGGACTCAGGCGGGATGAGTTAATCCACACCTCGACTGATCTTTTGGGCCGTGGTATCTCCATACCTCGGCATCAACCACCAGGAGCGCTACCTCTACGTCGACACTGGTACCACCTCTAGAAGATAAGAAGAAGACTGGAGGATCCCGAAGACAGGCGCAAGAAGACAAGACCAAGGACAAGGACAAGACAGGCCACGTCCATCCTGGACGTGGCTACAGTGCCAATGAGGTGACAAGAGTACAGCTACATGACACATGCATAGTGTTGACAAGACCCCAGTAGTCATATCAGCTACAGTGTACAGTGCATAGCACTTTTTGTCTGCTTGTCCCCTCACTTGTCTCCTGGGCACCTATATAAAGGGCGCCAGGGGGAAGAGGTGGAGGCAGCCACGGACGGGCTCCTCAGCCCCTTGGGCTCTCTTTTCTCCCTCCGCTCCCATGGAGCTCCTCCTAGCTAAGACCTCTTAGAGGCAGCATACACACAGCTCAAGGAGCATTTGTACCAACCCATATACAGAGAGGAAAATACACCAAATAGGCTAGATGCTGCAGTAGGGGTTTTATCTCTCACGAGAGCCCTGAAGCAGGGTAAATCCCCGTGTTGATCTGTTCTTATGTGTGCGCTCTTCAGTGCGCTATCCCTCCCCGAATCCTCTAGCATCCATCGGCACTAAACTTAAGCCTACCCCTAGGCATCTGTTGTTTCATACGACGACACGAAGGGAGTTGATAATGATCTAGGCAAGTGTTTTATCATCATGATAATATGATAGCACAAACAACCAAATAGCTTGATGACATAGGTCATGTTGTGAGGTATTCGGATAAACATGTTCGCATGGTCAAAACTCAGCATGGACAAAATAGCTGAGATCCTCATGTACTTGATCAAATTAATAATGATAATGTTATTACGTGAGAAACAATTACATGAACCAAAATGACTAGCTTTGTCCGAAGAAGATTAATCTCGTAGAAGGAGAGAAAGTCAATTACCTTGAACTCACAGGACCTTGTCGGAGAAAGACTCTTTTCGTTAAGACACACAAGATCAAGAGAAATAAGAGGATGGTGGGGAAGAGGGAGAAATAGGTTCAAACGCCAAAACCATTGATGCACAGGATAAAGAGGAGATGAATAAACAAAAAGAGAGTCAAAGCAGAATTAAATAAAGACAAAAGTAACTAGATAAAACTAAAACTGCGTCGAAACTTAAAGTGAAAATAAAGGTTAAAACATGCATTAACCAAAAAAATGGTCCAATGGTAGGACAAATTTGGAAGCGAAATTTGTGTTCTAAGCTGCCCTAATTGTTGAGGCTTTTTTTAGATCTAATTGTTCAGTTGGTGAGCTTTGTAGAGTGGTTGCCTTTGTGCAGAAGTCGCAATTGATTAGGGCCTTCTTTAAAATCCGATCAGGCCGCCTCCCTTGATGATTTGATCAAGGCCTGCAAGTCTAGGACCCACATAAGTCCCCCAAATCGAGCTGCCCTAGCCAATTCGAGGTTTCACTCAAGAAATATAAGCCAATTCGAGGTATCCTTTTCCTCACCTACAATACATTGTTTGAGGGGAGCTGGATAGCTTTCCTATCTACAGAAACGAAGTAGGCAATGCATGTTAGCTGAGAGCAGCAAGTCGTCGTAACAGACACACATTGACAACACGTAGATAGCTTTGAAAGAAACCAAACAGATGAACACTGTTTAACGCCTTGGATTAAGGAAAAATCAGCAACGGCTTTACTAGTCCCTCTGCCTCTTCCTGGTCCAGGGTGGGTATGCAATGCACTCAGGGCACCTCCAACAGGTTGGCGCATACGGATCAGTCCAGTCCGCTTTTGTCCAAACGGACAAATGAAGAGCTCTAACGGGCTGGCGCATCCGGAATGGTGTCTGCCCGGACACCAGATTTCGACCCAAACGTGGCCCAACTTTGAGGCGGCTTTGGGGCGGGACGGACAGCCTCTCGGTCCGCCTCTTTGTCCTCCCTATCCGCGTCGGGCCCAAGGGCCATCCAGACATTCTCTCCCTCCACCCGTTCCCTCCCCAAACCCTCCTCCGGCCGCCCATTCCATCTCTAGCCGCTGCCGCCGCCGCCCTAGCCTTCGCCCCGTTGATGGAGGACGGGCTATCTAGATCCACGGCCGCTGCCAGCGCCGCCCTACTCGCGGTGAAGAAGGAGCCGAAGCCGAGCTCGGTCAAGTGATAGGGCCGGAGGGAGAGGACTTGGGAGAAAAAGGCCGAGGAGAAGGCCGTCATCGCAGCGGCCAAGGAGTAGGACAGGCTCACCGCCATGGCGGCCTAGGCCAACACCGACCTCATCGCGGCCAAGGCCACCGCCCGAGCAGTCCTTCTCCTCAAAGGGGAGGTTTTTGCAGGGGTTTCGTTGCTGCCACCGGCCTCTCCCCCGACGCGGTTCCCTCGGCTGGAAGCTCGGTCTCCCCCGCCAAAGGGAAGCCGCCAAAATCCTCGTCCCCCGGCCTCTCGACGCCGTCGCCGGCCCCCACCCATCACCCAGTGTCGCGGCTGGGTTCCCGTGAGGACTCGCCGGAGATTTTGTCGGTCCCGGTCGATCCGAAGTCGCTCGACCACAACGTCACCTCGAGTGCCGGCGACGGGAGGCCCCGTGGCAAATCGAAGACCATGGCGGGGGGGGGGGGCAGGATGACCATGCCCGAGGCCCGTGCCCTCATGTTCGACAGGAGCGAGTTCCCGCCGACGACGTCTGCCAACCCGGCCTACTTCTCCGAGGATGTCATGGACGACATGATCAACGGTCACACCTTCTTCGACCCTGCCAGAGCCGAGACACAAGAGGCCAACACCTACTTCGACCCGGCTAACCTCGACACACAAGACCCCAACGCGACCATGCCCGAGACGGAGGTCGATGCGGTCGATATTGAGGATGAGCCACTCGATGTCGACGAGGAGCACGCCCGAATCACGGCCAGCCTCAAAAGGAAAAACATCCGCACGGCCTCGTACACGGACAAGGAGGACAAGGTGCTATGCGAGTCATGGATGACTTGTGGGCAAAATGCAAAATGGGGTGCCCAACAAAGGGGCATCGTCTTTTGGTTTAGGGTGCACAAGCATTTCCATGAGCAAAGGAAATTGCCGCCCTACAGGATTGAGAGTGATCGCAATGAGAGCTCACTCACAAAGAGGTGGCAACACATCTCGGCCGAGTGTTGCAAATTCCAAGCGGCCTACGAGCATGTCAAGAACCGGTCGGTGAGCGGCTTCGGGGTTGAGGGCAAGATAAATCAAGCTTTGGAGTACTTCAAGACGGCCTTCAAGACCAAGTTCACATTGGGCCATTGTTGGGACATGATCAAGGGTTGTCCGAAGTGGCTAGAGACCTAGAACGCCATGAAGAAAGGGGGCTTGAAGGATCAAAGAAGAGAGCCAATGATGAAGTCGGTGATGATGTGAATCTCGGCCAAAGCTCAGGTGGCCGGGTTGTGCGGTCGAGAGGACACAAGTCCTCGGCGCAAGACGCAAAGCGTGAGGCGGCGGAGCACAACTGGAGGAGACCTTGAAGACTTTGATCACCAGCAAGGAGAGTCCACTGCTGCTAGGTATGTGGAGAAACGCAAGGACAATGAGGAAGCAATGGCAAGGTATGTGGAGATGCAAAAGAAGAAGCTCGCACTAGTATAGAACGACACATCGGAAATGGGCCAAAAACCTCATCGGCAACGGAGAAAGGGTCCGTGTCCCCGACCCTGTCACTGATGTGAAGAGCTCAATGGCAACGGAGGTGATAAACCATTTCTGATATCTTTAACATTAGACACGGAGTTTTGCTAATCACCGTTTCTGATAAGGGTTACAGGAAAACAAAAAAAAAAACACGGTGACGGGCTGTGCCGTCGATGGAACCCTGCTCCATGCGACTAGACGGCCGCCCGGTCGTCACCGTATTCCTGTACGCCCTGCTATACAAAAGTTCATCAGTGCGCATGGCTGGAGCTATGCTCCTATGTCTTCACGGCCGCCAGATGAACATCTACTGTCTTCATCCTGCTGCGCAAAATGTACTGCTCCTGGTGACGGCACCGTGTATGGAGCCCTGCTCCTAGGTCTTCACGGCAGCAGCATCGTCACCAAGCATCCACCAAGCCCTTGACACAACGAATATTCTTTGTTAAAAACATCAAACAAAGCTAATAAACAGAGACAATAAGCAGTAAACAAAGCAAAATGTAGTGGGATAAGCAGCTAACAGAGCAAACGGATCTAAATAAGTAACAAAGCAAATACATAGCTGAACAGAGCTAGCTAACAGAGCAAACCGATCTAAATAATTAAGTAGCTAACATAGCAAATACATAGCTACAAAACAGAGCAAACCAAGCTAAATAAATATTCCAACAGAGCAAATACATAGCTGAACAGAGCTACAAAACAGAGCAAACCAAGCTAAATAAATACTCTAACAGAGCAAATACATAGCTGAACAGAGCTAACTAACAGAGCAAACCGATCTAAATAATTAAGTAGCTAGCAGAGCAAATACATAGCTAAACAGAGCTACAAAACAGCGCAAACCAAGCTAAATAAATACTCTAACAGATCAAATACATAGCTGAATAGAGCTAACTAACAGAGCAAACTGATCTAAATAATTAAGTAGCTAACAGAGCAAATACATAGCTGAACAGAGCTACAAAACAGAGCAAACCAAGCTAAATAAATACTCTAACAGAGCAAATACATAGCTGAACAGAGCTAACTAATAGAGCAAACCAATCTAAATAATTAAGTAGCTAACAGAGCAAATACATAGCTAAACAGAACTACAAAACAGAGCAAACTAAGCTAAATAAATACTCTAACAGAGCAAATACATAGCTGAACAGAGCTAACTAACAGAGCAAACTGATCTAAATAATTAAGTAGCTAACATAGCAAATACATAGCCAAACAGAGCTAGAAAACAGCGCAAAGCAAGCTAAATAAATACTCTAATGGAGCAAATACATAGTAAAAAGAGCGGTCATTTACCTTAGGCGAGGCGGGGTCGCTTTCCGTCGCGGATTGCGTCCCAGGCGTCGGCGCCGGAGCCACTGCCAGAGGAGACGTCAGAGGAGACCTCATCCTGCTCGAACACCGGAGCGTCCTCCTCCTTCTCCTCCTCCGTCGCCACCACCGCTGTCGCCGCCACATCTGGCCCAGGGCCCTGGCCAGGGAGAAGAGAGCGGTGTATGGCCGCCCGGAGCTGCGTCTGGAACAACGCCTCCTCGGCGGCTTCTATCGCGTGCTCGGCGCCGGAGATGCGTATAGCTCTCTGCATCGCAAACGCCCGAATGACACCGTCGGCGTGCTCGCGCTCAAAGGCGGCACGAGAGAGGAGGAGACCGACCTCCAGATCCGGGCGTCGGTGGCCGCCGCAGCCGTGGATCCGGACGGGATTTGACGGCTCCGGATGAACTGGCGACCGCAGTCGCCGGGATCTCGCCCCAGTTGTAGGGGAGATCCGGGCTACGCCTCGGAGGGTGGGAGGAGGAAGATGCTCCATCCTGACTTCCGTCGGCGCCGGATGGGTTCGCCATCGATGGTGAAGTAGGAGGAGAGCGTGTGCAGCTAGGGTTAGGAACTGGGGAGAGTGAGACTGTGAGAGTGAGACACACTGGAGTGGAAGATATTAATACCGGCACCGCTTAATGGGCCTTCACATGGGAAACGGAGATAGAACGATCTCCGTTTCTAATGTGGTCATATCGGCAACGGAGTTCTTTTTTCCTCCGTTGCCCAGATATGAGCAACGGAGATCTTTTCGCCCTCCGTTACCATTGTGTCGGGAACATCGACCGACTAGCGCGCGCACTCACGGAAGCGCGCGGAGCTCATTCTTCCGTCGCCTAACTCTCGCCGCTGCTATAGAGGGGTATCCGATGTGTCGTTCTGTACTAGTGTCGAGATCGAGCAAGAGAAGATCAAGGCCAAGAAGAATCGGCTCATGCTCGAGGCCAAGGCCGAGGAGAATCGCGTGAAGCTTGCGTTGCTCGCCGAAGAGAACCGGATCATGATAGCTGACTTGACCATCATGGACCCGGAGTTGTCGGGGGCTACCCCGGGTAGGGTCATGATATGGTAAAAGCTATGCCCAGGTATGGGCCAGGTTACAGTAAAAGCCGACATACCTGGACCTCAGAAGTGACCGGCGTGTGATGTTGGTGCAGACCGACATAAGCAAACCGGGGTAACCAGGGCCAAAAGGGACCAAAGTACCATGCTGGTGCTAACCGGCATACGCTAAACCGAGATAGGTTGACCGACATATGAATGTCGGTATCCTCTTGTGTTTTGTTATGTGCAGGAAGAGATAATCACCGAAGGAGAGTCCGACATGTCTATGTCGGAACAGGCGAGGCGAGGTGTCTTAGTGTCGGGGCAGTCAATGCTCCTGTCACATCCCGTCTGATACGGGAGCACCTGGCATGGAAGCGCCTGACACGGGAGCATGCAGGGGAGCGAGGTGATAGGCCTCACCTAACCGCTGACTTCGGAACATCCGGGGAAAAGGCCACGAGCTAGGCATGGGCATGCCATGTCCTGTCCCTAGCAGAGGGTACATTCTAGGTGTACCGTTGTGCTGCAGGGGATGGGCATGTCACGTCCTGTCTCTGACAGGAGTACCATCATGACATGCCTTTGGCGTGGCTACAATGCAGCGCAAGGGGTATCTCGGTAACTCGGTTAGCCTATAATAGGGCTTCACCCCCTCCTACGTGAGGGACGATGCCCGGAGATTCATTTCCCGCCATAGCTTCATCTTCCACCTCGTGTTCATCCCCATTGTTGGGATCATACAGCTCAAGGAGCAGCTTGTACTTGTGATTGAGAGATATATACAGAGAGATAGGCAGGAGTAGGGGTGTTACCTCCTCACGAGGGCCCCGAACCTGGGTAGGTCTTGGTGTACTTGTGAGTTCTTCGTGTGTGCTCCTTAGCGCGCTAACCCTCCCCGGATCCACCAGCGCCCATCGACCCCACACATTAGCCATCCTATGGCCTCTGCCGTGATACCACCATGACAGTTGGCGCCCACCGTGGGGCAAACAGAGGCGCTGGCTGGGGTGATCATCCGGACGGGCTCCATCATCGACTCTGGCGAGCGCGTCGTCAGCGGGCTCATCTGCAAGCTCGGATCGCTGAACTTCATCAGCGACAATGCGGGATGCTTCGGCAGCAAACCATTCCCGATGAACGGCTGCCTCATGAGCTTCGGCACCTTCGTGACCTATGTCGCCACCGAGGTTGTCTGCAAGTACCCCGAGCAGGTGTTTGTGGCAGAAGATCCTCCTGCTATCTGTGCGGCTCGCGACCGGCGTATCGATCGCCCCGAGAGTTGCGCCGAGGTAATGATGACCGAACCTGTGGGTGGTGCTGGTAAAGGCAATGCCGGCGACCCTACCACCAAATCCACCCGCATGGCAAAGCCACCGCTGGAAGGGGAGGAGCACCTCCGGGCCGGCACATCCAATGTGTCGGTCAGGCCAGCTCCTCTGGAAGATGTCATCGAGAAGCTGGCTGTGCCGGTAACTACCAGGGCAGATGTTGCCCAAGCAGCCGCCGAGTTAGAGGCGCAGCGTCAGAAGCTGTATCAGGAGGCCATTGAGGTGGCCGAGATACGGAGGAAGTTCGGCATATCCCTTCGTGAGTATAACGCAGCTCATGGGTTAACTCCGGTAGCTAATCACCCTAGCTGTGTAGAGGAGGTGCATAGGAGAGGCAAAGGCCTCAATGCTGAGATTGCTAGAGATGGTAGATCTGCTTCTAGTAAGACTCCTAGCCTCATATCGGTTGAAAAGCCGAAGTATAGCTCCCATGCTAAGACTCTTAGAGCTGCCGAGGCAACAAGAGCCGAGTTACCTGGTTTATCCGAGAAGCTCGCCGTAGGCAGCAAGACCGAGTTAATGAGTTAGTTGGTGTTGCTAACCGACAAAATGAGGCCTTTCACAAGGCCAACCCAGGTGCTGGTGGGTCCCAGGTTGTTCACTCGGCTCGGGCAGCCAGTGAAAGATCTAAGGGACAAGCTTCATCTCCGCATGATGGTGGAGGTCGTGACCGGAGTGTAAACTCCGGTAAGAACAAGCAGATGCAGACGTATGATGCGGCATATGCCGGAAAGCAGTTAGCTGGGCAGGCCAACGCTGGCCGAGGTAAAAGTAACCTCGGTCCGGGCAACCCGAATGTCGGGCCTGTTATCTCGGCAGGCCGAGGTCAGCCACCTCGGTATCCGGTGCAGAATCGGATTCAGCAGCACCAAGAGGTAGAGTATCAGCAGCGGCCACAGGGTGTTGACCATGTGGCCAACCAATATGATGATGGAAACTCGGCTATGGAGAGAGCTGGGTATCAGAGGTATGAGGGTGCACTGGGATCCCGGTTGGGACCTCGCCTGCTAGCACCAAGTGATGCTCGATACAAGTTGGACAGAATCTATCTGTCCGAGATGCTGGAAGAGCAAGGCCCACCTAGCCCTGCTTTCTTTGGACCTCGGATCATGAGGGAACCACCGGTGCCGAACTTTCAATTGAGCCGAGGTACGAAGACATATGACGGCAGCACCAAGCCAGAGGACTGGCTGATAGACTATGTATCGGCAGTACACATTACGGGAGGAAACCGCAGATGGGCGGTGAGGTATATCCCGCAGATGTTGGAGGGGCCAGCCCGAATCTGGCTGAACAACTTGAGAGAGGGCAGTGTCGACTGCTAGCTGGACTTCGAGGAAGCTTTTGTTAGCAACTTCTCCAGCACTTACAAGAGGCCGAATAGAACTCATCAGCTTGCGATGTGCAGGCAGAGGGATGATGAAACTAATCGAGACTACTTGACTCGGTGGAGTAATATCCGCAATTCTTGTGAAGGAGTTGTGGAAGCGCAGGCCATTTCATGGTTTGCTCAGGGATGCCGACATGGCTCCATGCTCTGGCAGAAGCTGCAAAGGGAAATGCCGGTCACTTTGGCCGAGACGATTCGGATCGCGGATAGTTATGCACTCGGTGATCCGATGCAGCCCTTGCTAAACTCGGTTGAGCCGAGTAGAAGATATCCGGTGAACAATAGACCCGGACCAGTTCGGTAGAGTGATCGCCAGGACTTCGGCAACAAGAGGAGAGAACCGGATTACCGATATGGTTTGAACCAGGTTGCTGCAGTTGGCCAGGACTAGCCAGATGCCGGCAATAGCCAGCGTCCGAAGTACAATGGTCCAGCATGGGGCTAGAACCAAGAGGGGAAGAAACCATGGAGTGACCCGAGGAAACCCTTGACATATGAGGAATGCTGGATGGACCCTGCTGCTATCACACGCAAGATGTTCGCAGGCCAGCAAACCATACAACCCGGCAGTGCAGCTGGTATCAGCGCACATGAGAGAGGGAGGAGGACCCGGAGGAAATCAAGCTGGTGCACCTCAGAGAATTCCTCAGAGGCAAAACTTACCGCTCACCGGGGCAAATGCTATCTTGGTGAATCCACCTGCTGATGCATGTAAAATGCATACATAAACTTTGCACTATATCACTCATATTCCAATCATATTTGCATCATATAGGGTTATATCACTGTTATGTAATGATTTTGGGGAATAAAATATTTATTTCCTATTTTTATGGAATTAACCCTGCGCAGGCAAAAAACCTTATTTTTCCCTTTTAAGTTTCAGGGACCTAAACGACGTCCAAATAATTTGGAAAAATACAGGCGTCATTATTTTGGAAGGAGGAAGACTTGGGAGCGAAGGAAGCAAGAGAACGGAGGCCGGAAGCCCAAAAGAGGGGGGGCCCACACGGCCTCTGTACCTGGCCGCGTGGGGCCCACCCTTTTGGCCCTCGAGGCTCCACTGCCGTCGATCTTTTCTCCACCGCCTTCGTCTCTTGACCTAAAAACGCCTATAAAAGAAGTCCCACGGCGTTGTCGAAAACAAGTGCCGCCACACGACAGAAACACGAAAATAGAGATCTGGAGCTGCAGATTGGAGGGGGAAAACTCCGGTGGGGCGCTGCCGGCGTGGTCTCCATCTTCTCCATCGACATCTCCACCGTCTCCATGATGAAGAGGGAGTAGTCCACCTCTGGACTATGGGTTTGTGGAAGTAACTTATGTATCTCTCCTCTCTTGAGCTTCACTAATTAGTACCGTATGAGCTGCTGAACATGATTACGGTCATCGTTGTAATTCCTATGTGGTGGATCTTTTTGTGAGTTAATATATGTTTGAGATTGCAATGTTTGTTTTAGTTATGAGTATAGATGCATATTATGTACCCCGTTCTTGTCTACTTGTTATGATAAGCATGTTTATGAGAGCGTGTGTGGGGTGATGTGTGCATTAGTTGGAGTAACGGGGGTGGTGAGTGCGGTAAGTTGACCAATGTAATATCGCGATCCACTTGGTTGTTTTACCTTTCTTTGTTACCTCACTAGGGATAAACAAAATTACCAGGCTACAATGGTTGTGGGTGACTTGCTACTTCTCCGTGACTAGATCTAGCATGTTCTTATTTTCACTTCATGGCATGATACTTCAAGCTATACTCTGAGTTATCTTAATTACTAAGGTGTTATGATTTAGTTCGCATCTTGGTAGAGTATAAGTGAGATTAATATATCCAAAAGATCTCTATGTTAGGATGTGATGCCCATATAATTAGTAACTTGATATCAAACCCTGTGTTGCAATCTCATATGTCAACTCTATGTGTCCATTGTCTGCCACTTTATTAAAGAGAGAGTGCATTTGTGAAACCATGAACCCCGGTACATTTTTAATCATAAGAAACACCTTTCCAACAACTTTTACCACTTTTCCATTTTCTACAATTATTAAATCCAAAAATACGAAAACACTTTTACATCTTGCATTCATCATAAAAAACCCAAAAATATCATTCATCATTGTTATCATCATCCTTGCACATTTATTTACCACCATTGCATATTTATTTCTTGTATCTTGATATCATTCTTACACCTTGTGCTTGACAACCACAGGTGAGGTTGAGGACCAAAACATTTAACTCTGTTTTGTAGGTGACCAAAACGAAGGATAAGAAGATAAACTTTTCACTACTGATTCCCCGAGAGTTCGATATTAAACCCTCGAGTCACCCTCGTGGGGAAACATGTCTTCCACTTACTACATACTCTGCACTTGGAGGCTCAACCTAACCCCGTATACTTTTCATTGCAGGTAGCTACTGAAGGTATCACTTCTACGGGTATCAAGACTGTTTTCTGGCGCTGTTGCCGGGGAGTCATAGCTGAAAAGATTTATCCAAGGGTGAATTAGCACTTGCTTCCCCTGCACCAGCACTGTTTTCTGGCGCCGTTGCCGGGGAATCATAGCTGCGAAGGTTTATCCAAGGAGATCACAACAAAGTCAACATCACCAACTTGTGCTAACACCTAAGCTTGGGGTGGTTGCACCTACATGAGCATCATCTTATCCATCTTTACCTTCAAAGCAAAATTATTTGTTTTGTCATTATCTTGCATTGTCTTGCATTTGTAATTCGGTTTGCATTTGTGAGACTCATTTTATTTTCAGTTTTGCATAAAAAAATTAAAAATACATAAAAACTTGCTAAAATGGGAGAAAGTACTAAATTGTGTGACTACACAAACACTCCTAATGATCAATTCATCTCTAAAGCTATTGCCACGCCTGAGATTACAGCTGATAGCTATGAAGTAAGTCCTAGTTTGTTGAACTTGATAACTAGGGAACAATTTGGTGGTAGGCTGTGGAGGATGCCTCTATGCATCTTCATGACTTTGTTGAAATATGTGACATGCAAAAGTTTAAGAATGTTGGAAGTGATATCCTAAAACTGAAGCTATTTCCTTTTTCACTTAGAGGGAAAACTAAAGAGTGGTTGCATTCATTGCCATCCGGTAGTATTAATTCATGGGATGATCTTAAAGAAGCTTTTATTAAGAAATACTATCCTCCTGTTAAAATTTTGCAAAATAGAAACAACATCCTTTCTTTTAGGCAAAATGAAAATGAACATGTTGTTATGGCTTGGGATAGGATTAAACTCATGCTTCGAACTTGTCCATCACATGGGGTTAATGAATGGACCATATTACACTCTTTTTACAATGGGTTAAACTACATGTCTAGAAACATACTTGATTCTGCTGCTGGAGGTGCTTTTATGAGTAAGACTATAGTAGAAGCTAAAAATATATTGGAAAGCATTTTGCAAAACTATAGTCAATGGCATACTGATAGGGCACCCAATCCTTCTAAGAAATTGAATTCTATTGAGGAAACTAATGATTTGTCATCTAAAATGGATACTATTCTTGCTTTGCTTAATAAACCTAGTGTTGAAAATGTTCCTTTGCAAGAACTAGTTGGTAATAATTCTGAAAATGTTGATGTCAACTTCATTAGGAATTATGGTAATAATGGGTATGGGAATAATAATTATAACTCTTATAATAAACCCCCATATGTTCCCAACAATCGTCCTTTTGTTCCATATCCTAGTGCTAATGATAATTGGAAGCCTATGTCATCACGCCATGATGATTCTGAGGCTAATAAAATCCTTATGGAACAAGTTGCTAGTCATAATACAATGATACAAGAGTTGAATAAATATGTTGCTTCTATTAGTTCTGATATTAAAGGTTTACATCTCCAAGCTGCAGGACTAGACAGAGCTTTGTCAAAACTAGCTGATAATCAAGCCACTTTATTGAGTATGTCTGCAGGGAAAACACAAGCATCACCTGTGGTTGGAATGAATTCTATTGCTATTGCTGATAATGTTCCTCTTACTTTGGAGGAAACTCTTAATGAATTATTGAACTATCCTGAATATTTGCTGCCATTCATGTCTCAACTTGGTAGTTTAAGAGAAGAAGTTAAAAAAACTGAATATGATGAATTTCTTATGTTGATTGAGTTAGAGAGAGTTGCTAAAGAATCTATTGGGTAATGAAAGAGAGAGAAGTTGAGGAAGTTAAAATGCTTAGTGAAGTCAAGGATCCTTTGCTTGACTTAGAAAATTGTAGCTTGCATGAATTAATCTCTATCTTACAAAAGTTTGCAAGTGATCCTTCCATCAACACTAATCAAGCTGGTTTTGGTTCCTATATTGCTAATCATGTCTTGAAAGAGAAAATTGCTAGGTACAACCAAGGAGCCATGATACCACCTAAGCTTGGGGATATATGGATTCCCAAGGTACTAGTAACTATTGAAAAAGAGACACATCATGCCATACTTGATCTAGGATCTAGTGTCTCTGTCATGTCTAAAGAACTATATGATGTACTTGAATTGAAAAATCTTGAAAAATGCTCTATTGAACTTGCACTTGCTGATGATTCCATTAAACATGCTTTAGGGAAAGTAAGTGATGTTATGGTAGAGTTATATATGACCTTTGTGCCTGTGGATTTTCTAATCATGGACATGAGGAATAAAACCTCTAGTCCTATTATTCTTGGAAGACCTTTTCTTCGTACTACAGGTGCCATCATTGATTCGAAAGAGGGGGACGTGAAGTTTCAGTTTCCACACAAGAAGTGCATAGAACACTTCCCAAGGAAGAGGGGGACATCAAAGTTCAAGCTCCCTCATGAGCTTCATCTTCTATAAACAACAAGTAAGAAGCCTAGGTATATGGTTATAAAGAAAGCGCTTTACGGGAGGCAACCCGGTTATTTTTGTGTGTGATTTTCTTTGTGTCCTCTTGCTGTAACAAGAGAGTTTTTTTTTAGTTTAGTTTCTGGAGTTTTGAATAAAGTGCCAAGTTTTACCCTTTTTGGTTTGAAAAAGTTGCTTACAGCGTTCGGAGATTTTATTCCTGCATGAATCTGTGCACGGTATGATTTTTAATTCTTATTCTGTAACTCCGAATGAGTTCATATTTGAACTGTAGTTGCAACTTTTCATCCTCTGTATGCATGATTTTTTGCGGAATTTTTCGGCAAAGTTTGGTAGGGTAGAAAAATACGTTTTGCTGCTGCTGTTTTTCTGGACAAATTCCGTCCCATTTTGTTTTGGGACAATCGTTTATGTGCCCTACCTACCTCAGTTTTATCTGTTTGTGCCATGCCCGCGTAGTTTCTCTCGTCCGTGCCCTGGCAAACTCACCGATGGCCAAGACGGCCGTTTCCGTCTAGTCAACCCCGTTTCACTGTAACTTGGCCTGACTTGTGGGGTCGGCCTGACGCGGCTCATGAGTTGGAAGTGGGACCGGTCAAGTGGGGACAGGGAGCGAGTTAAGTGGGGACATGAAGCAAAGCGAGTTAGGTGGGTCAGGAAGTGAGATTAAGTGGGGTCAGGAAGTGAGTTGAAGTGGGGTCTCGGCTCCACTTAATTAACTGATTTGTTTAGTGAGTTGATTAGTACGTCGTTAGTACTGAAATTAAACTGAAATTAACCCGTGTTAACACTGAATTAACTGATTAGGAAACGAGTCATTGTTTAGTGAGTTGGTTAGTACGTTGTTAACACTAAAACTGAAACTGATTACAATTAACACTGAAACTAAAACTAATTAGACAAGATTAACACTGAAATTATGATTAGAAATTACGCGTTAACACTGAAACTGAAACTGATTACAACTAATACTGAAACTGAATAGACAAGATTAACACTGAAATTATGATTAGAAATTACACGTTAACACTGAAACTAAAACTGATTACAACTAACACTGAAACTGAAACTGAATAGACAAGATTAACACTGAAATTATGATTCATAATTACTATTAACATTGATTACAAAAGATTCCTGCGGTTTTACAAAAGATAAGACAAGATTAGCAGTGCTCTATGCAGTGCTACTACGCCGGCGGCGGCCTAATACTACTACTACTAATCAGTAGCAGTGCAACTAATGCACTGCTACTGCATGCGCCGCCTCTGGGCTGGCGGTTCGTCGCCGTCGTCGCCGGAGTCGTCGGAGTCGGAGCCGTGGCCGCCGTGGCCGTCGTCGCCGTCCTCCTCGTCATCCTCCTCCTGTGGAGTCTCCTCATCCTCCTCGTCCTCCTCCTCCTCCTCGTCGTCGGAGTCGGAGCCGTTGCCGTCCTGCGGCTCCAACTCCGGGTCCGAGTCCTCCTCCTCGGACCCGTCGTTATCGTCGGAGTCGGGGTCAGAGTCGGGGTCGTCGTCGCCGTCCTCCCCCTGGTCTTCGTCGTCGCCCTCGCCGTCGTCGTCGAGGCCGGCGTTCTCCTGCCAATGCCCGTGGCCCTCTTCCCACCACGGGATCGGGTTCTCCTCGCCGTCGGAGTCGCTCGGGATGGCTTCATTCTGCCACCACGGAGCAATTGCAGGGAAGGGGGTGGTTGGGGTTTTTCGGGCTAGAGAGAAGAAAGAAGAACTGCACAATGGCAATGTCGAGAAGAGAGAACCGAGTGAACCGCAATGCAATGGGATTGGGGTTTTTATGTGTGATGAAGGGATAGTGATGAATTCACTGCCGCCGGCGCGTAGATCGATAACCGCTTGGGGCACCGAACAGTCGGCAGCCCTCATTTTCTTGCCAACACAGTGTGAAATGACAACACGATTTACAGATTTTATTCGCAATGATGACATCGTGTGACCGCGCTTCACGTCTAGTCGAACTGACATGCCTGTAAATGTTCACCACGTCATCTGGTGCCCCTTGACGTGTCGAGTCCAAGTGTCGAACAGCTGATTTGCGTCGTCGTTCTGGTCAAATTGAATGCAGTTGGAGACGCTGTGAGACATCTACACGTAGCAGAAGCATTTTTGCGAGAACTGACGCGATTAACTTTTGGTTTACGTGCAAATATGCGTCGGTGCATCCGTGTCAACACACCAAGCGCGATCTGGACGTGAACGGCACCCACAATGTCTGCTCTGTGTAGTTACGCGATCTGAACGTGTGTAGACCTTGTTTATCAACTTAAATCGTTAGTATATGACATAAGACGACTATGTGCGCAGGATTTTCCATTTTTTATTTTTTTTGAATATTTGAAGCTCATTTCAAATTTCGGTCAACTTAACGTTGACCTACATTTAAACAAGTTTAAAATATGAAAATGAAAAACTATGCATGGATCCTTCTTAGTCACTCCAAAATGAAACTTTGTGAGGTGTTTGAACATTTTATGTTGAAAATGCAAAACCCCTTCTCTTCACCCTAGAAATCATAGGACATAGTCCGAGATATCGCCTTAGATACATGCATTTCTCATATGAAATGTTTATAGATGATGTTTATCAAGTTGAATCGTTAGTATATGACATAAGACGACTATGTGCGCAGGATTTTTCATTTTTTGATTTTTTTTGAATATTTGAAGCTCATTTAAACCTCGAGTTCATACGACATAGTTCGAGGATATCACTTAGATACATGCATTTTTCATCTGAATGTGTATAGACATTGTTTATCAGCTTGAATCGTTAGTATATGACATAAGACGACTATGTGCGCAGGATTTTCCATTTTTTGGTTTTTTTTGAATATTTGAAGCTCATTTCAAATTTCGGTCAACTTAACATTGACCGACATTTAAACAAGTTTAAAACATGAAATTTGAAAAACGAAGACTCGATCCTTCTTAATCACTTCAAAATGAAGCTTGGACACTTTATCAAACTTTTCAAAACCCGTTGAGTGCCTTCAAACCCCGTTGAGTGCCTCGAAACCCCATTTGAACAATGACCGTCGAACTAACCCTAGCGCTGAACTGCAGTCGTCCGATCGTTCCTCTAGAAGGAATCTGCAGGCAGACTCAGGGCGATCCGTGAGAAGCTCATTCTGCGATCTGATTGGACGCGCACGTAGGACTAGGGCTTTACCGGCTGACGAGTGGACCACGGCGTACCCAATGGGGATTTTGGCTCGCCCACCCCATTTGCCTGAGTGACACAAAATGGGGATTTTGGCACACCAAATGGGGATTTTGGCTGTAACCCGTCATCGTAACTTAAATGGGGATTTTGGCACACCAAATGGGGATAGCTATGAGCTCGGTCAAATCTAGCTTGAATCCATATAAATTTTGAAATGAGCTTGGACTCGCTGAAAAATGTGTTTCAAATGAGCTACAAAGGTAGGGTAAACGGCTCCATTTGTAAGCAAAAATGGTGGACTCGCTGAAAAATGTGTTTCAAATGTGCTCCAAAGGTAGGGTAAACGGCTCCATTTGTAAGCAAAAATGGTAGACTCGCTGAAAAATGTCTTTCAAATGAGCTCCAAAGGTAGGGTAAATGGCCCCATTTCTAAGCAAAATTTGCAAACTGAAGTGGATTTTGGCACACCAAATGGGGATTTACACACACAATTGGAAACGTCAAGCACAAGGCCTTGCCAAATTTCATGGTAGTACAAAATTATAAAATAGATCAATAACTAATAACTAAATTGGCACTTGCCCTTAATAAAGCAACTAATAACTAAAATGGACTACCACTCGTCCTCGTCATCGGAAACCTCCACCGACTCGGCCTTGCCCTTGCCCCTGCCCTTGCCCTTGGCATCGACCTCCATTGGGGCGTTGCTGTTCGACGACGACCACATGACCGTCTTCTTCCCCTTCAGCCGTTGCTGCGCGCCGGCGGAATGCTTGGCCAGCTCCGTGGCTTTATGGTCGGCCATGGCCTAGGCCATACCCAGGTACAGGACCTCCGCGACCTCGTCCTTCCAGGCCATGGTCCAGTCCACACCCGGGTCGTCCTGGTCGTCCTCGTCGGATAGATCGATGAAGGGAATGGGATCGGGAGCAATGGCCCTGCCCCTGCCCCTGCGCCTGCCCCTTGGAGACTCCCCGGATCATGCAATCTCCCAGCTTGCACGAATCTTGCTCGAACTTGGAGGAGTACGCGCACGCCCACGCCCACGCCCATGCCGCTTCCCTCGCTCGCCTCAAGAAACTAAGGATAGCGGACGTGGCGACGGTGGTTCGAGCTAGGAGTGGAGCTGCCATCACCACGAGCCATGGAGAGATAAGGGACTGGCCGAAGGTGTCTAGGAGAGGAAGAGGGGATTTGTGAGTGCAATGGGCAAGGAGATGGCTCCTTTTAGAGCCATCTGCGACCGGGACTGGGCGAGGACGTCTGGACGGCTTCGTGGTCTAGACGGCAGTAATGGCGACCGGGCATTGATTTGGCTCCAGACTGCTCAGCTTGCAGCAGGACAGAGTAGGCAAGAGAGACGCGAGGACGGCAGAGCGGATGCGCGGCCGGGCCAGCAGTGTAGGCGGCGAGGCAGCTTTTTTGCCGGCCAGGGGGGGCCCGCCATTGAAGGTGCGGCGCAAATTTGGGGACGGCGAGCACAGGCATGGTCGCATGGACGCGCACGTACAGCTGCATGCAAGCACTCCTCCGCCGCTGGCCCCACTTGTAAGCTTTAAGTGGGACGCGGTGCATGCACTTCGCTGGGCCCACATATAACAGGTTGGTGAACGGTCAAAGGGCGGAAACGGCTGTCTTCGCCAGCCGTGGGCCATTTGCGGCCCAGGCAGGGCACGGATGAGAGAAACTACGCGGGGGTGGCACAAACAGATAAACTAGAGAGAACCAGGGCACAGAAGCAATTATCCCTTTTGTTTTATGCATGTTTTGAACTTTTATCTTGAATCTTTTTGATTCAAATGAGTTTATGAGTAGGCATACAACATTATATACTTTCTGGACATTCATATGATTTGTTTGAGGATTATATGCAGCAAGAAACCTATTTGTTTATCACTACTAATGCACCCCACAGAAAAGAAAATGGGAGAAACGGTGTTTTGAAGTTTTTTCACAGGGATTGGAGGAGATGCACCAAGAGCTATCCAAGGATGGTGAAGACCATAAGCTTGGGGATGTGAAGACAACCCCACTGGACCTACACACTCTCGGTTTGCACACGTCTAACTTCTGTTTTTCGATCGAAACACTTTATCGCATAAACTTGGAGCGTTTTTTGTTTGTTTTTGGTTTTTATTTTGTGAGACCACCACACTATCATTTATATGAGAAAGAGCTACTGGAAATATGGGTTGAAATATGTTGGATGCTTTTATGTATTGGGAAAAGGGATGTTTGAGTTGATTTTTAATGATACATATAGTTGCATGATTCATGAGCTTGTTTATGAGTAATAATTTGCAAATGCTTTATCAAGAGCTATCACTTATTCATGTTTTGATGCTGAAAGTTATTTTACTTTGTTTAACATGGATTAGTTAGTTCTATGGACACTCATGCATGCATCTAGATGGTCAACTTTCTCCCTCTTGCTAGCCCAAAAATTCCAACAAGTAAAAACTTGTTTCCAACACCTTCAACCAAAGTTATTCCAGTGAGTCCACCATATCTACCTATGGCTTTATGCTATTCCGAGTATGTTATCATGATATTTGTGTTATCTATACCTCTGAATGAAAATGTTTATGTTATTGATTGTTATGGGAAAAGTTGGTTATATAGCTCTCACGAACTTGATGCACAACTTTATTTTTATTGCATAAATAAAACATGACCCATTGTGATTAAAATTATGATGCTAGTGGCTTGATAAATGTCCGAGGTTGGGAGTTAGCCCATATGTGCTGTCACATGCAAAGCTTTCAACATGCTCCTTCATCTCATTTAGTTGATATCATGTACTTTTGTTTATGGATGCCTATCATGGTGAAATGAGGTGGAAATGAAGTAGTTTAAATGAGTTTGTATAAATGGTTAGAGAGACGCCTGGGCCGCTAATCTAAGCCATGCATCATTCATGGTGGAAATTTACTTACATGCTATGGTGAACCGTCTGTGATGCACCTTATAATAAAAAGCTATTCCAATGGTAAATAAAAAGGGTGTTGAGGTTGTTCATCTTGTTTGTTTGTCTTGTCATTTTGATATGGGCTTGTTCCATATCCTGGGACAAGAGGTACCCCAGTTGACGCTCTTGATGATACTATTATTACTTACAATGATATATAACTTGAACTTGCTTTGTTTCCTAAGTTGAGTAATCATGGTGTAGGTACTTGTATTCAAGGGGCATGAGACACCTAACCTTTACTTTATCAAGCACACTACTCATATTTGCTTTCACATTAAACTTTAATCATTCAAGATGCTATGATAGGGGTAATGAGAGCTTGACACCAAGAATTCCACATTGCAATCATTAACTTAAGTAGAAGAGTTTGGAAGTTAGATGAAACTTATGCATGCTTTACCTCTACTCACATATACATCTTTCCAAAGTGTCCACCTTTTATATTCAGATTTTCATCTACACTCTATGACCAATGTAGGATGTTCTTACTTATCATTATGCATACATGTGGTCCATATTACTATCTTCTATGTTACACTTTGTGAACTATCATTGAACATCCTTGCTTGAATACTTGATATCACTTCATAAACTATTTGCATATTGCTACTCCTTTGAAGAATGAATCATTTGACTCTATGTAGCAGTAGCAATCATCTTTGATATCCATTGTTAGTGCTATATTGCAAAGCCCATGTTAGTTTTATCACCTTCATACTCGAGGACGAGTATTGGTTAAGCTTGGGGATGTTGATGCATGTAAAATGCATACATGAACTTTGCACTATATCACTCATATTCCAATCATATTTGCATCATATAAGGGTTATATCACTGTTTATAATGATTTTTGGGAATAAAATATTTATTTCCTATTTTTAT
Organism: Poa pratensis; assembly: GCA_947311845.1. Lineage (NCBI taxonomy): Eukaryota > Viridiplantae > Streptophyta > Magnoliopsida > Poales > Poaceae > Poa > Poa pratensis. The sequence goes on from CAMZMU010000119.1 coordinate 28,979,626, forward strand.
GGAATTAACCCTGCGCAGGCAGAAAACCCTATTTTTTCCTTTTAAGTTTCAGGGACCCAAACGACGTCCAAAAATTGGAAAAATACAGGCGTCATTATTTTGGAAGGAGGAAGACTTGGGAGCGAAGGAAGCAAGCAAACGGAGGCCGGAAGCCCAAAAGAGGGGGCCCACGCGGCCTGTACCTGGCCGTGGGGCCCACCCTTTTGGCCCTCGAGGCTCCGCTGCCGTCGATCTTTTCTCCACCGCCTTCGTCTTGACCTAAAAACGCCTATAAAAGAAGTCCCACGCGTTCTGAAAACAAGCGCCGCCACACACAGAAACACGAAAACAGAGATCTGGAGCTGCAGATTGGAGGGGGAAAACTCCGGCGGGGCGCTGCCGGCGTGGTCTCCATCTTCTCCATCGACATCTCCACCGTCTCCATGATGAAGAGGGAGTAGTCCACCTCTGGACTATGGGTTTGTGGAAGTAACTTATGTATCTCTCCTCTCTTGAGCTTCACTAATTAGTACCGTATGAGCTGCTGAACATGATTACGGTCATCGTTGTAATTCCTATGTGGTGGATCTTTTTGTGAGTTAATATATGTTTGAGATTGCAATGTTTGTTTCAGTTATGAGTATAGATGCATATTATGTACCCCGTTCTTATACTTGTTATGATCAAGCATGTTTATGAGAGCGTGTGTGGGGTGATGTGTGCATTAGTTGGAGTAACGGGGGTGGTGAGTGCGGTAAGTTGACACTGTAATATCGCGATCCACTTGGGTGTTTTACCTTACTTTGTTGCCTCACTAGGGATAAACAAAAATACCATGCTACAAGGGTTGTGGGTGACTTGCCACTTCTCCGTGACTAGATCTAGCATGTTCTTATTTTAACTTCATGTCATGATACTTAAAGCTATACTCTGAGTTATCTTAATTACTAAGGTGTTATGATTTAGTTCGCATCTTGGTGGAGTATAAGTGAGATTAATAACCAAAAGATCTCTATGTTAGGACGTGATGCCCATATAATTAGTAACTTGATATCAAACTGTGTTGCAATCTCATATGTCAACTCTATGTGTCCATTGTCTGCCACTTTATTAAAGAGAGAGTGCATTTGTGAAACCATGAACCCCGGTCCATTTTTAATCATAAGAAACACCTTTCCAACAACTTTTACCACTTTTCCATTTTCTGCAATATTAAATCCGAAAATACAAAAACACTTTTACATCTTGCATTCATCATAAAAAACCCAAAAATATCATTCATCATTGTTATCATCATCCTTGCACATTTATTACCACCATTGCATATTTATTTCTTGTTTGCATTGCATATTATCTTGATATCATTCTTACACCTTGTGCTTGACAACCACAGGTGAGGTTGAGGACCAAAACATTTAACTCTGTTTTGTAGGTGACCAAAAAGAAGGATAAGAAGATAAACTTTTCACTACTGATTCCCCGAGAGTTCGATATTAAACCCTCGAGTCACCCTCGTGGGGAAAACACGTCTTCCACTTACTACATACTCTGCACTTGGAGGCTCAACCTAACCTCGTATACTTTTCATTGCAGGTAGCTACTGAAGGCTATCACTTATACGGGTATCACCTGCTCAGAGGCAAGCAGCTCCGAAACCTATGAATCAGGTGAATGTCGGAGGGAACAACAACAATGCCGGTCCCAGCCGTCAGGGTGATTATCCCCAGGGGGATTATAGAGAGGCTCATCAGACATATGTGGTCTTTGTGACCGAGCCAACTGACAAGAAAAGCTTGCATCGGCGTGCACTGGAGGTGAATGTAGTTATGCTGGCAGTGCCGAAGTATACGCACTGGTCCGAGCAGGAGATCAGCTGGAGCAGGAAAGATCATCCCCGAGTTATGCCAACTCCGGGAGGTTATGCTCTGGTGGTGGATCCGACATTTGTTGGACCCACCATCAATGTTCGTTTTACCTGAGTTCCCATTGATAATGGGAGTGCAATCAATATCATGTACCGAGACACCATGGTGAAGATGGGTATCTCGATGAATATGCTGCAGCCGAGTAGCACCACCTTTCGTGGCATAGTGCCGGGTGTTTCTTGTGCTCCTATGGGCAAGATCTGGGTGGATGTGTTGTTCGGCACCAAGGACAATTGCAGAACTGAAAGCATCCAGTTCGAGGTAGTGGACCTCGAGAGTCCATACCATGCATTGCTTGGTAGGCCCGCACTGTCCACGTTCATGATCTCTACCCACGTGGGCTACTTCAAGATGAAAATGCCGGGTCCTAATGGCATCATCACCATCTCGGGGGATTACAAGCGTGCGCTGGAGTGTGCCTCGCTGGATCTTGCTTGGCCGAGTCATTGATTATTGTTGCAGAGAAGAAGAAGATACATGAGGTGGTGGCGCTGGCTCAATCCGCGCAGCTCGGCATGCCGGGTATGGCTAACCTGGAGCAGAATGCAACTTTCGAGGTGCCAAAAGAGACCAAGAAGATCAATGTTGACCCGGCATTCCATGAGCACAATGTCATCATCGGTTCCTGGTTAACCGAGAAATAGGAAGGCGAGCTCAGTCACTTCCTCCGTGAGAATCGGGATATCTTTGCATGGTCGAATCATGACCTGCCAGGTGTTCCGAGGGAGTTGGCTGAGCACTCTTTATTCGTCAGACCGGATATGAGGCCGGTGAATCAACCGACACGATGTCTCTTGGATGAGAGAAGAAAAGTAGTGGGTGATGAGCTGGCCAAGTTGCTTGCGGCCGGTTTCATCATGGAAGTACTGTACCCGGACTGGTTGTCTAACCCGGTCCTGATAGAGAAGAAAAAGGATGAGCCTCTGGTGGCCAAGGTGTGGCGCATGTGTATCGATTTCACGAACCTAAACAAGGCATGTCCTAAGGATCCATTCCCGCTACCTCGGATTGATCAAGTGATCGATTCCACAGCCGGGTGCGAGCTGTTATCCTTTGTAGATGCTTATTCTGGTTTTCACCAGATACCTTTGAACCCTGCTGATCAATTGAAAACTGCTTTTATTACCCCGTATGGGGCTTATTGCTATCGTGTCATGACCTTTGGCTTGAGAAATGCTGGTGCTACATACCAGAGGTGTATGCAGAAATGTTTGCATGATCAAATAGGCCGAAATGTGCAGGTGTATGTCGACGATGTCGTCATAAAAACTAAAGAAAAGTCATCTCTGATTGATGATCTCAGAGAGACATTTATAAACTTGAGAAAATACCGGATGAAGCTTAACCCGGATAAATGTACATTCGGTGTGCCGGCAGGTAAGTTACTCGGTTTCCTTGTATCAAGCCGAGGTATCGACGTGAATCCGACAAAAATCCGTGCTATTGAAAGCATGAGGTTCCCGACATGTCTCAAGGACGTGCAGAAATTCACTAGATGTTTGGCATCATTAAGTCGGTTTGTTAGCAGGTTGGGAGAAAAGGCATTGCCTTTGTATCAGCTTATGAAGAAAACCACCAACTTTGTGTGGACCCCGCAAGCAGATGCGGCCTTCACCGAGTTAAAAAAGATGCTGGCAACTGCGCCGGTACTGGCCTCGCCATTACCCAAAGAGCTGATGTTGCTCTAAATTACAGCCACAAACCGAGTTGTGAGCATTGTAGTAGTGGTGGAGCGAGAAGAAGAGGGCAAAACTGTGCAGAGGCCAGTATATTATTTGAGCAAGGTGATCTCGTTATCCAAGCAGAACTATCCTCACTACCAGAAGACGACGTATGGTGTCTATCTGGCTGCTAAGAAGTTGAAACATTACTTCCAAGAGAATTCAATCACCGTGGTATGTGAGGCTCCTATCTTGGAGATCATTGGGTGCAAATATGCAACTAGCCGAGTGGCCAAGTGGGCCATCGAGGTGTCCCCTTACACTCCACATTATGAGAGAAGAGATGCTATCAAATCTCAGGTGCTGCCGGATTTCTGGGTGGATTGGGCCGAGATGCAATATGAGCCACCACTGCCAGACTCGGATTATTGGAGGATGCACTTTGATGGCTCCAAGACCAAGATTGGTTTGGGTGCCGGGGTAGTTCTTACCTCGCCGAAGCGAGACCAGCTGAGATATGTACTGCAAATCCATTTTGCAGCATCTAACAATGTGGCCGAGTATGAAGCACTGGTTCATGGGCTCAATGTGGCCAAGGAAATAGGAATTTGCCGAATTGAATGTTTCGGGGATTCGGATCTGGTAGTGCAGCAAGTCTCGGGAAATTGGGATGCTTTGGACGCCAATATGGCGCTATTTCGGTTTCATGTCCAGAAGATCTCGGGATTCTTTGAAGGGTGCGAGTTCAAGCATATACCTCGGGCGGAGAATGAAGCTGCTGACGCATTGTCCAAGCTAGGATCATCTCGGGATCCAATTCCACCCGGCATATCATTGGAGCATCTGAGAAAACCATCAATCAAACCTTCACCGGAGTCCGAGTCAATTTTATCCCGGCGAAACTAGAATCTGAAGTTGTGCCCATGGATGTTGATGTCCAGAAGATCTCGGGATTCTTTGAAGGGTGCGAGTTCAAGCATATACCTCGGGCGGAGAATGAAGCTGCTGACGCATTGTCCAAGCTAGGATCATCTCGGGATCCAATTCCACCCGGCATATCATTGGAGCATCTGAGAAAACCATCAATCAAACCTTCACCGGAGTCCGAGTCAATTTTATCCCGGCGAAACTAGAATCTGAAGTTGTGCCCATGGATGTTGATGTCGGGTGCATTTGGGAAAACTCGGGGACTGCCTGGCAGAACTCGGGGACTGGTCATTCAGTATCGGAGGAAGCGATGTCGGTAGAGCCAATGGAGATAGATGTCCCGGTTTTTCCTGTGCGTCCTGTGCCAGAATGGGTGCAACCTATAATGGCGTATATGATGGATGGGAGTTTGCCAAGTAATGAAGTTGAGGCCAGGCAAGTGCAAAGAAGATCCAAGGCATACACCATCATCAAGAAAGAGTTATACAAGAGAAGTGTAACCGAGGTACTGTAGCGCTGTGTCGAGCCGCAGGAAGGGCAAGAGATGCTTCTGGAGATTCATCAAGGAGAGTGCGGACATCATGCTTCATCAAGAGCTTTGGTTGCTAAAGTGTTCCGGCATGGGTTTTACTGGCCAGTGCTCTGCAGCAGGCAGAAGATATTGTTAGAAGGTGTGAGGATTGCCAGAGATTTGCTAAGAACATCCATTTGCCAGCTTTGGCACTCAAGACAATTCCCATCACTTGGCCCTTTGCTGTGTGGTGTCTGGATATGGTGGGGGAGTTCAAACCAGCCCGAGGTAACATGACTCATATGCTGGTGATGGTGGACAAGTTCACCAAGTGGATCGAGGTGAAGCCAATCAGAAAATGTGATGGTCACACAGTTGTGTCCTTTTTGAAGGACATCATTTTGAGATATGGTTATCCCCATAGCATTATCTCGGATAATGGCACAAACTTTGCTGTGGGAGAATTTGCTCGGTTCTGTGCTGAAAAGAGAATTCGGTTGGACATAGCCTCGGTGGCACACCAGAGGCAAATGGGCAAGTGGAAAGAGCAAATGCATTGGTGTTGGCCGGCATCAAAGCCCGGTTGATTGAACCTCTGTTGAGAACTCCGGGATGCTGGATAGAGAAGATACCAGCAGTATTGTGGGGTCTAAGGACAACACCGAATCATTCAACTGGCTATACGCCATTCTTTCTGGTCTATGGAGCAGAAGCGGTCTTGCCGACCGACATGGAGTATGACTCGCCGAGAGTGGCTCTATACACTAAAACCGAGGCAAAAGAAGCTCGGGAAAATGATGTTGATTTGCTCGAGGAAGCACAAGAATTGACCTTATCTCGGTCAGCTATATATTAGCAAATCTTCGACGCTATCATAGCCGGAAGATCAGCCCTTGGGTATTCCGAGAAGGAGATTTTGGTGATGAGGCTAGTACAGCGCAGTGCAGGTCGACACAAGTTGTCACCTCCATGGGAGAGGCCATTCATTGTGAGCAAGTCTCTACATAATGATGCATATTATCTTATAGATGCGCAGGAACTGAGGAAAAATGTAATGGACAAATCCGGAGAGGAAACCAAGCGACCATGGAATGTAGCTCTACTCGTCCCTTTTACTCCTAAAGGAGCAATGTATGTATCTCGGTTTCCTTTGAATGAAATGCCGGCACTCGAGATGAAACTCGGGGACTGCCTTGTCTATATGCATGTGTTTTATCTCTGTTTTTGTCTATGTTGTTTATATATCTGATGGTTTTGTGACCTAGTTTCAAAGTCCAAGTAATGTATGCTTTTTGTTGTGATCTTGTGACTCGACCGATGAACGCCGAAATGGCAGTCAAGAGCAGAGGTTATGGTATATGGTGAACATGAAAATGGACTCGGGGACTCGGTCCTAAAAAGATCCGACATATGTCGTTTACTAACCTGGTTTTTCATTCCTTTTCTTTGTGTCGGATGACTCTGAATCTTACCTCAAAATTTACAAGTACTGTATGCTATAATTTTGGTCTTGTGACTCGACTGTCGAACGCCAAAATGGTAGACAAGAGCAAAGATTACTAAGTATAGTAAACGAGAAAGTAAACCCGAGGACTTGATGCAAAGTGATCCGGCATTAAGCCGTTTTCAATAAGAGTAGCAAAATAAGAGTAGCACGGTGAGATACTTAAAGGTATATTTACATCTGCACCCGGCATTCCGGGGATTTAATAGTACACTTGGTAATAAGTTCAGGCAGCCGCAGTGGAGGAACTGGGATCAGCGGACGCAGTCTCGGCAGAAAGAGAAACTTCGGTTGTTGGAGCAACCTCAGGTGTTGGAGTGGCTGCTGAGATACCGGCAGTGTCGGATGCTGCTTCCGGAGGAATGTCGGCTGCGGCTGATTTGGCTGCGTCGGCCGCGGCATCGGTAGCAGTGTCGGTGGCAGTGTCGGCAGCTTCGGCCTCGATCTCCTCGTCAACCTCCTCATCCTCGTCCTCATCATCCTCATCATCCGAGGCATCTTCTTCATCATTAGAATATGCTGGCCCGGAATGAAGTGCCGGGTTTGAGTGTAGCCAGCCATGAAGGAAGCTGCCTCCTTGCGGCGCTCGATTAGCACCGGATCTTCAATCCATTTCGAGTGGGCGCGCAGAGATTTCAAGGCATTGGGATTGATGACCTCATACCAAGACAACACATACGTCAGGGCTTGATCAGCTTCGGCGCGAGCTGCAGAGGATCTCCACTCTCGGATCCTGGCCTCGGCCCCAGACAGGCACTTGGATAATTCGTCGATGGTGACTGGAGGCTGAGATCCTGGCCATAAGGCTCGGTAAATTCGGATGCCAGCGTCCAGAAGATCGGTACCAATGGCCTTCAGAGGAGAAATGCGAGCACTCAGGGCCGTCAGATGATCCTCAATGTCCCAGACCTCGAGATTGGGCCAGCCTTGGCTCTTTTCTCTCGTGCCTTCTTGGTGGTGTTGGCTGCAGCAATCTGGGAGTGGATGAAGTGTTCTGAAGAGAGGAAAGATGTTACCGAGTTAAGTCGTGTGTCGGCATATAGCTAATGTCGGTGGAAGCAAAAGGGATGAGGAAAAGGATAGGGGAAACTTACTATCCATCTCGCGGTTGAGCCGAGTGAGCTCGGACAACCAGCGGCCACTGTTAGCCTTGAGGGCATCCAGTTCTTCCTGTGCCGAGGTAGCGCGAACCTCGGTCTGCTCGAGGATTTCCTTGTGTTGCTGCGCAGCCTCTTCCCTCTGCATCAGGGCCTTCTCCATTTCGGTCTTCTCGCTCTTGACCGAGCAAGTTCCTTCTGGAGCCGAGACACTTCGTCTCGTTCCTTCTGGAGGGCAGTGGTGTGCGCGGCGTCCTGGTTCTTCAGCACCTCCTGCAGCTGCTTGTGCAAGTGCTTAAGCTTGTTATGGTCCAGGAGCAGCTTCTGGAACACCTCGGTCCGGGTGTTGGTGCACTCCTGAAAAAAGGGAAGATGTTAGTATGCTTTATGAAGATTCATGCCGAGTAAAAGTCGACGTGAATCTCGGGGACTAGATGTTGGAACTTTTGAAGATGCATGCCGAGTAAGCGCGGCGTGGATGTCGGAGACTGAGTATCGGACTTTATGAAAATTCAAGCCGAGTAAACTCGACTTGAATCTCGGGGACTGGATGTCCGAAGTTTTGAAATACATTACACTTGGAATTTTTTTTGTGAAGATTCACGCCGAGTGATTTTAACTCGGTGAAGCATCAATCACTCGACCCGAATCTCGGGAACTGGGGTTAGTATATATCTATTATATGTTGTAAAAGGAAGAAAACTAAGTTAAAGAAAATTTACCGCTACAATCTTACTGCATTTGAGGACAGCAGCTTGCATGGAGTATATAGACTGAGCAAGTGCACCCGGGCCAGCCGGGTGTTGGTTTGCCGGGGTTGAGGAGACCTCGCTGATATCGGCGGCGTTCCAGTCCATATGATACTGCTCCGACGAGCCGAGGCTATTCCCGCTTTGAGTGCGCAGCCGGGGAGTCTCCCAGCTGCCGGAGTAAGCTCGGGAAACCGAGGTTTGAAGAGCCTGGGACGGAGTTAGTGCCGAGGTGGCCGGTGTTTTCCCAATGACCACCTGGCCTTGTTTCGGCTTCGGCGGTGGAGTGGTTTTCCGGGACACCAGTGCGAAGGACTTCGACGCTAGCTGCTGTTGCTGCGGTGGCTGAGGTTGCTGCTGCTGAGGCTGCTGCTGTTGCTGCTGAGGTTGCTGCTGCTGCGGTTGTTGCTACTATTGCTGTTGCTGCGGCTGTGGTGGTGGTGGTGCTTGTTGTTGATCCGGTCCTACCGGAGTATCGGCCCGCGGAATGTCGGAGTCCGCGGTGGGAGCGCCGGAGCCAACATCTCGGTCGAGGACCAGGACCTCGGGAGCGCTTTGGCCTCCTCCTTGTGCGGCACCAGATGTCGGAGGCGGTGTGTCGGCCGAAGTTGTGCGGGCCGAGGTAGGGCTTCCCCTGGTTGGGCTAGCAACTACAGTCTCGGATGGACGAGAGAAGGTTGGTGGCCGAAGAGGTGAGCGCATCGGACCGCTTTGAGACACTTCAAGAGCAGCACTGCATTAAGATAGAAGAATTTGTTACTTGGTGAAAATATTATCTCGGTTAAAGGAAGAAAGAAAGCAAGCAAAGAGTATCTTACCCTTCGGTGGTCGGCGGCTGCTTCCTGCTCCGGGGTTTAAGTCCCGGTTTCTTGGGCACCTTCGGTTTCTTCACCGGGAGCCGAAGTTCCAGAGGTCTCGGTACCCGAGGTACCGGACGCTCCGCGTTTGCGGGATGAGCCTCGGGAGCCCTTGGTACTTGGAGCTAGGCCAGCTGGGTCAGCTGAGGTCTAGGATTGTGGAGGAGCACAGGAGATGGGAGGAGCGTCAATTGGGTCTAGAATTTGACATTCATCGTCATCATCATCTGACCAATCTCGGATTGAAGCTCGGACTCGAGGCTTACCCGAGGTAGGGGCATGGGCAGCAGGAATAGGAACGTGGTCCTCGTCGTCCGGGTCTTCAACCTCGGTGACGTTTGAGTCCAAGTCTGGGCCCCAGTTCTCGCAGGGGTTGGCTCCATCTTCAAGTATTTGGCGGTTGAATCTCTGCAAAGGGGGCGAGTTCAAATCAAGTTATTCCAAGAGCAAAAATAGTGCCGACATAAAGATTGTGTCGGTTTTAGACTGTGAGTTACTTACTTGCTCTGGAGGATTGGTCCTGTCATGGGGCTTTACTCCCCACTCCCATTCGTCGACCATTTGTGTCTTGGCAATGGCCTTGACACGTCTTTTGATCTCGAGCTTGCTGAGCTCGTGGGTGCTGATCCGGGTGGGGTCGTATTGGCCACTCATGTGGCAGATTTTGTGGACTCGACATTGGAGGGGGAGAACTCGGCGAGTGACAAATGTCCTCAGGAGATCATCACCCGTCCACCCATCTTTCAGGAGCTGGGCAACGATCCCGTGGATCTGGTTGATCTCGGCGTTGGATTCCTTGGGGTCAAGGGACCAGTTGAGTTGGTCCGTGGGGGCTCCGAGGGTGAATGCCGGTAAGTTGAGAAGATCAGCATGGGTCGGACTCTTCACGTAGAAGAATGTCCGCTGCCACTTCCGGCAAGATTCCAGGCCCGGATGCGGGGAAGATAGAGAATTTCCGAGGTATTATGGGCGCCGCTCCGCACGGGTCATCTCCTTGGGGCGCCCTTGTTATCCGGATCCGGTATGCTCTGCTTCTGAAGCTGGAAGTACTTCGCCCAGAGTTCGACGCTGGCCCAGAGCCCGAGGTATCCCTCCGAGAAAGAAACATATGCCGACAGTGTGGTGATGGCATTCGCCGGAAGGTGATGAGGTTGAAGGCGGAATTTGTTGAGGAAGGCCCGGAAGAATTTGCTTGCGGGGAGGCCGAAGCCGCGCTCGAAATGCGCGACGAAGACCACCCGTTCATCGGACTCCGGATCAGGCTCGGCCTCATTCCCCGAGATACGGCATATAACCTCGGCAGGAAGTCGCCGAGTTCTGAACAGCCATTCTATCTCGGAGGGGGAGACATCCGAGCCTTCCCATCCTCCGCGAGTTCCTTCCTCGGTGGGTGTGTCGGCAAGATCCGAGGTGTGGCTAGAAGACATCTCGGGCAAAGATCTGCAAAGAGGTAAAGAATTGAACCGAGATAAGTATCTCGGAATGTTTGAACAACAGAGGAAAATGCATAAACGGCGGGAAACACAAATATGTGGCTAAGTGTTTTGCGGAAGGATCTACGAGAAGGAAAAATAGAAGATAAATGCAAGATCTATGAGTTGAATTTAAGGGAATCTACGGAAAAGAACTATTGCAAGGATAATGAGAAGCGCGATGAAGAAGATCTAAAGGGGATCTAAGCCAATGGATTTAAGAGCATCTACGGAAAGGATAGGCGAGTTCATCGGGAAAGATGAACAAGTTCATCGGGGAATATGAACGTGTTCATCGGCAATGCCAAAGGGCAAAGAGCTCACGGAGAGTTGTGGCGGCGAAGGTGCGGGCTTGACGGCGGCGCAAGAATCTCCGGTCGTCGACGGCGTGAGTGCTCCGGCGTCGTGCGGTGATGAAGAGCGCTGCGAGGCAGCGATGAGCATGGAGAGGTCGAGGAATGCGAGGAAGAAGAGGGAGCTGCGCTCCCTATTTATGGGCAAGGAGCGTGCGTGGTCAGCGAAACCGTCCCGCACGATCTCCTAGATCCACGCGTGGATTAACTGCGCACGATCCGTGCGGTTGCGATAAGGGCGGCCGCACGACCGGCCACATCGTGGGGCGCAAAGTGAAACCGCCTAGGGCACGATCGCGTGCGGTTACTGGCGCGGGAACCGAGGAGGCGCACCATGGTCAAAACACTTGAGTGCTCTGTGGACTTGACAGTCCATGGGCCCCGCATGACGTGGGAAGCGTGCGTGCAGTGGCACGTCTGTCCGTGCGCAAGAGCCGAGGCATCGAGCAGAGATTCGCTGCCACGTGCTCTGTCGAGATCTGGAGGAATATTGAAGAGATTTATATATATCGGAAAACCGGCATAGAATCAAATGCCAGAGTCAGCTGAAGAGATAATCAGTGGATTTTCTGTTGGACCTACATGGTTATGTCGGAGGCTTGGGGTGGTTGTTTCGGTTGTTTAAACCTGTTTGGCCCTTAATCCAAGGCTGCAGGACCGCACCAGCTTCGGGGACTAATGTCGGGGGGCTACCCCGGGTAGGGTCATGATATGGTAAAAGCTATGCCCAGGTATGGGCCAGGTTACAGTAAAAGCCGACATACCTGGACCTCAGAAGTGACCGGGGTGTGATGTTGGTGCAGACCGACATAAGCAAACCGGGGTAACCAGGGCCAAAAGGGACCGAAGTACCAGGCTGGTGCTAACCGGCATATGCTAACCGAGATAGGTTGACCGACATATGAATGTCGGTATCCTCTTGTGTTTTGTTATGTGCAGGAAGAGATAATCACCGAAGGAGAGTCCGACATGTCTATGTCGGAACAAGCGAGGCGAGGTGTCTTAGTGTCGGGGAGCAGTCAATGCTCCTGTCACATCCCGTCTGACACGGGAGCGCCTGGCACGGAAGCGCCTGACATGGGAGCGTGCAGGGGGAGCGAGGTGACATGCCTCACCTAACCGCTGACTCCGGGACATCCGGGAAAAGGCCACGAGCTAGGCATGGGCATGCCATGTCCTGTCCTACGCAGAGGGTACATTCTAGGTGTACCGTTGTGCTGCAGGGGATGGGCATGTTACGTCATGTTTCTGACAGGAGTACCATCATGACATACCGTTGGCGTGGCTACAATGCAGCGCAAGGGGTATCTCGGTAACTCGGTTAGCCTATAAATAGGGCTTCACCCCCTCCTGCGTGAGGGACGATGCCGGAGATTCATTTCCCTCCATAGCTTCATCTCTCCACCTCGTGTTCATCCCAATTGTTGGGATCATACAGCTCAAGGAGCAGCTTGTACTTGTGATTGAGAGATATATATACAGAGAGATAGGCAGGAGTAGGGGTGGTTACCTCCTCACGAGGGCCCCGAACCTGTGTAGATCTTGGTAAGTTTGTGAGTTCTTTGTGTGTGCTACTTAGCGCGCTAACCCTCCCGGATCCACCAGCGCCATCGACCCCACACATTAGCCATCCTATGGCATCTGCCGTGATACCACCACGACAGGAGCAAAGGGCATGGATTCTCAAGAAGCAAAAGATGATCCGTGAGCGCGAGGACGTGTGATGTCCTATTTATATTTATTATGTTTTGAACTATTTAAATTTTGAACAATTTGTATTTGAACTATTTAGATTTCGAACTATTTGGATTCCGACCAATTTGATTCATTTCAATGTTCCAATATTTTTTTTATGGCCCCATTTGCGCCAGGCGTTGGGGGCACCCCACCCCAAACAGACAAAGACCCAAAATGTGTCCGCGGCCCGCCCCAAATGGACCGGACACATTTTGGTATCTGTTTGCTCCACCGTTGGAGGTGCCCTCACGAGAGGCTTAGCGAACATATGGAGTTGAATGGTACGAAGGGGCAAAGGGGCACGGCGACATAAACTAATCAGTAGCTTGTCGCCGCTACTGATCCAAAGAAATGGAGCTGTCAGCTTCATGAGCAAGAGCACGTTCTCATGTAATGTCCTCACGATCGTAGTGCTTGCATTGAAACCCAAATGTAACGTTTTGTCTAGGACGAACCACCCTCATTATACTAATCTATGAGACGTAATAAGGTATTTTAAGCTCGAAGGCTACCACAAATATAAAGAGATCGTATAGTAAAACTCGTGGAGAAAAAGATGTAACCGTGATGTACATTCTCGGGGAGAAGTTACGTCACCGTTGGAGAAGTGCAGGCTGACACAAAGAAAATATCACCTTTTTTCTTGAATCTCCTTTACAAAGTAAGAGCTGAATGACTAGTGCTATACCTTGAGGGCACGAGCAGAGGAGGCATCGGTATACGATGGCCTCAGCCACTCAGCTAGGCTCGTAGCACTGAAGCCATACTATACTTTTCACACAACGGAAGCAGTAGGATGCAGACCCACATGCTCTCTCTGCCTTTTTCTTCCCTTTCGCCATTTTCTACTCTAGGAGGCAGCCTCCTCTGCAAGAGTCACCTGCCATCTGCAGGGCAGCACAAGTACAACGTGGCATCCGAGCCTAGTTGGCCTCTGCGGGGGCAGTGGTATGAGGCGACGCGCTAGCCATGCCCTGAGCCCTGAGGTGACCTCCAAACCCTCCCAAAAATTTCCCATAGCAATTCTACAACACATAAAATTTGGGCGGCCCTACCCGCCTAGGATTTTCTAAACAAAAATTTAGAGTAACAAGAAAACTTGAGAGAATCAAGGGAATTCACGTTTTTTGATGGTGGAAAATTTTAGATCTACATCTCCCCTCTTGATTCTGAAAATGAATTTGAATTTGAGTGGAGGAATTGACGTTTATCAAACTTTTTAAGTGCTCAATAATGTTCGAGAGACAAAATCAGTGTATTATGTTTACCCCAGTTCGTTGGGTACCCCATTGGCAAAGAAGGGGTGGATTTAACTGGATCATCCCGAAAACTAGTAAAGTGGAGCAGTTTCAGTACATCTAGAATGAGTTAGAAATCCGGATGGACCAGTCGAAACACATGAAATTTTACATGGAGATATATGGTTGCCCTTTTGTGGCTAGGAATCTCACGGTTGTTCCTCACTCCCTCCAGTTCTTCTCAATTTCGAAGCCGCCGCCGCCATTTAATGGCCACA